>SKCR01038734.1:0-139830 GCA_019454045.1 Zanthoxylum bungeanum | reverse complement strand
GAATTCCTAAATGCAGTGGTTAGTGGGAGGAAAGTAGAACTCGATGAAAATTGAAGTGATACTGTTCCTGGCACAGAATCCTTATAATATTCGATTACATAAGGACTGCGTAGGTCGGAGAGAGTCAGGAAACAACCTGAGAGGTATGGGTTTTTGATCTCACCTCATGTAGATATTAATCTTATTGAGGATAATGAACCGGCTACGTATGAGGAAGCGATACAAGATATCGATTCCGCTTTATGGAAAGAGGCCATGAAGTCCGAAATGGATTCCATGTACACCAACCAAGTTTGGACACTGTTTGATGCACCAGAAGGCGTAAAGCCTATTGGATGCAAATGGGTCTTCAAGAAGAAGACTGACAAAGATGGCAACGTACAAACATACAAAGCTAGGCATGTAGCGAAGGGGTATCGTCAATGACATGGTATCGATTACGATGAAAATTTCTCACCCGTTTCCATGATTAAATCCATTCGGATAATGCTTGCTATTGCTGCATATTTCGACTACGAGATATGGCAGATGGACGTTAAAATCGCTTTTCTTAACGGAAACCTTTTGGAGGATGTTTACATGCAACAGTCTGATGGTTTTATCGTGCCTAGACTTGCAAACAAGGTTTGCAAGTTAAATCGATCCATTTATAGATTGAAGCAAGCATCACGTTCTTGGAACCAACATTTTGATGAGAACATAAAAAATATGATTTCATTCAAAGCGAGGATGATCCTTGTGTATATAAGAAGGTTAGTGGGAGGGCACTGACATTCATTTTCCTTTACGTTGATGATGTATTGCTTAATGGCAATGATATTCCCTTGTTAACGTCGGTGAAAGCTTGGCTTTCATTAAAATTCTCCATGAAAGATTTGGGAGAAGTAGCCTTTATTCTAGGAATAAAGATCTACCAAGATAGATCTAGAAAGCTGTTTGGACTCTCCCAGAGCACGTACATTGACAAAGTATTGAAGAGATTCAACATGGATCAGTCCAAGAGGGGACTGTTGCCAGTGTCACATGGCGTCACTCTATCTAAGGACATGTGTCCTAAAACTCAAGATGAGAGAGATAGCATGAGTCGTATATCATTCGCCTCGGTAGTCGGATCGATCATGTATGTCATGATATGTACGCGACCCGATGTCTCCTATGCTTTGAGCATGTGTAGTCGTTTTTAGGCCAATCCAGGTGAAGGTCACTGGATGGCGATTAAGAATATCCTTAAGTATCTTAGACGAACTAAGGATGCTTTCTTAATCTATAGAGATGGAGAACTTAAGGTATCTGGGTATACCGATGTAAGTTTCCAAACCGATAAAGACGACTGCAAGTCGCAATCCGGATACATATTTTGTTTGAACAACAGAGCAGTAAGCTGGAAATCTTCCAAGCAAGAGACTGTTGCCGATTCAACAACAAAAGCGAGTATATTACTGCAGCTGAAGCAGCAAAAGAAGCAGTTTGGATCCGAAAATTCCTAATTGGATTAGGAGTAGTTCCGTTAGCAGCTGAGCCCGTTCCATTGTATTGTGACAATAGCGGGGCTATAGCACAGGCTAAGGAACCGTGGTCTCATCAACGATCCAAGTATGTTCTTCGACGTTTCCATCTGATTCATGAGATCATACATCGTGGCGATGTGAAGATCGAGAAGGTCGCATCAGAGGACAACATGGCAGATCCGCTGACGAAAGCTATTCCTCAGCAAAATTCTGAGCGACATGGACATAGTTCAGGTATTAGATGCTTGAGTGACTGGCTATAGGCCAAGTGGGAGATTGTTGGACAACTATGACCCATAGTGTCACTATTTGTAAAAGGTATTGTGGTTTTTGTACAAATTAACTATGTGACAATGGAAATTGCCTTTTATCATTTTGTAATTTATTTACTTTGATATATAAATGGTAAAAGTCCTTATGATTAGTTCTGGATTGATCAGATATGAAACAGTATCAATTCATAATGGTTTAATCATTAAATATCCCTAGTCGTAGTATTATCGAGATTGGACATCGATAATGCGGAATAGACTAGTATTGCACTTGTGAGTGTTATGGAAGCGTAACAGCATAGTTCTCATATATTTAAGTATATGATACTTATGCAAGTGCGGTATGAGGTTGTGTTTACCGATGGTAGGGAAACAGCTTCGCTCTAGATAGACCCTGCGGAATCCCATTGGTAGTATAACTATGTGTCTATGGGAATCCGCATCAGGGTAGGTGTATTTGGTCTTAACCTGAGACTTGCATCGCTAGTAATTACGACAATCAATACGCTTTGGTTTTGGTCGTCCAGGACTTTAACAGGTTCTGTGTACGCCTCTTCTGGGTTCATTGAGAATCGTAGTGTATTAGATGTGATGTCAAGACGAAAGTATCACTTCAGTCATATGGAGATGATGATCACGCAGGGATATAGAACTGGTTTTCTATTGTATAACAACCATCATGGTAATATTACTAAGTCATGATTATCCGATTAAAGAGACTAGTTGCTCGTTATCTGATATATGCTTCGTACGGGGCAGACACTATTCCAGCCTCAGGCCTTGCATGTGACATCTGATACTGGATTGCTATACGCAATACTACGTATACTACGCCTGACAAAGATTAAATATTCCATTAAGAATATTTCTGGAGAATTGGGTAGGCATGGTGCTTTGCTAGAAGCCAACCATGTCTCGTAAATCGGTAAAAATATAGTACGAGGTATGTACGTGTTCGGATAGTTCGATAATCGGATTTACTGCCAACATATCCAGGGATCTCTTGGGTCGCTTCCTGAAGATTCATCGATGACGTATGATTCGAACATAATAAATCTTGGATTAATTACGGAGAGATTTTATCTAGGATAAAATACTATTTGAAGAGAAAGAAAGATTAATTTGGAATTAATCGATAAAATAATATATTCGATATATTAAAAGAAATTAGATTTCGACGCGGAATTAAAATTGGATTTTAATTCGGGCTAACGAATTGATTTAGAATTAATTCGCTAACGACATGAATAGTAAATTTGATTTAATTACGTCGCAACGAAAATTCATTAATTCAGAATTAACGAACCCGAGCCCGGAATGTGTTTGCGAGGCCACTTCGATTTTGAATCAAATGCGGCCACAAGTCACATCGCTCGTCACATCGCATGTCACTTTAGTGATGGATGTCATGTCACCTTTTGGTGAATGACAACTAGTCACTATTCAAGATGTTGGTTGTTGAGGGCATTGAATGCCATTTTTAGCTCCAAAATTGGTTTTGACTTTTTAAAAGGCTTATACCAAATTTTGTAAACATTTTTTCATTTTGTTTTTGGAAAAAAAAAAATTAAAGAAAACCAAAACTCTCTCTCTCCCCCAAAGCACACATTTCCGTGAGCTTCTTGAAGAACAAGGAAATTGTTTTTTCTTTTTCTTCACTTGCTAGCACATTCAAGGATCATTCAAGGTGTTAGGGAAACCCACCTTTGAGCTTGGAATCAACACAAAGCTTGGAGCTTGGATTCAACAAATATAAGAGGACCTTGGCTGAATATTTGGAGGAAAATTTTTGTGTTCATCGTCTTCAAAATCCGTTCAAATTAAGTATGTTTCCGCCATTCTTCTTTAAGTATTCATTCTATTTTCATTGCTTGAATGATCTTGGGATTGTAATAGAAACCAACATAATCTTAATCTCGTTTGTGTTCGAAATAATCTCTTACTGATTCTAATCTAATATCTAGGTTTAAAAGACGCAAAGTCATGTCTTAATATATAAGATCATGCATTGACAGTTTCAAAGGCATACAATAGCGCAGATATTAAAGAAAACAAATAAATTCAGGATTCATGAGAATTACAACATAACATTAACCAAATAGATCATGGTATATGTCTTATCGGCCTGGCTTCGAGGAAGTTTGGCGGGGTATTCTCTATATTATGTTTGTTCGGCCATGTCTGGCTGGATATATTTTATAAACCAGAAAGTCTGAAACTATAGCATTATACTCGTCTAATAATAATCAAAACAGTAATAAAAACTATAATAATAATATAGCAGCATATGAATGATTGATAAAATAAAACAATGATTAAAAAATAACAAAGTGAACGAGACAAAATACATTCCTCATCGGCCTGGTTTCATAGAAGCCTGACCAGACATTCTTCAAGAAATTAATGTCCTACTGGACTTAGAGTAAGTTTAGCCGGATATATTAGTAAATCAAGAGGTCAAGAAATGCATGTATAATCAACAACAACAATTAAAACAATAACAATCAAAATAATAATATATAGCAGTAAGTAAATGACTTGTAAAATAAATCAACAGTAAAAAGAAAATAATTAGCCAATTATAATACATGTCTCATCGGCCTGACTTTAGGGATATTAGGCTGGATATAGGGATGTCCGGTCTGTTGGCTTCTAATATTGTCCCAAGATCAAATTTGAACAATGAAAAGAATGAATACTCAAAGAAGTGAGGCGGAATCACACTTACATTGAATGGATTTTGAAGAAGATGAACACCAAAATCCCTTTTGTTGAATTCGGCCAAGGTGGTCCTTTATAGAAGATGAATGAGCTCCAAGTTTTTGAAAAGATTCCAAGCTCCAAGGTTGGTTTCCCTATCACCTTTTATGATCCTTTG
Organism: Zanthoxylum bungeanum; assembly: GCA_019454045.1. Taxonomy (NCBI): domain Eukaryota; kingdom Viridiplantae; phylum Streptophyta; class Magnoliopsida; order Sapindales; family Rutaceae; genus Zanthoxylum; species Zanthoxylum bungeanum. The sequence continues at coordinate 135,172 of SKCR01038734.1, read as the reverse complement.
ATGTGCTAGCACTTGGTAATTTTTTGCAACAAAATCACCTTCTCCTTTCCTTGTGTATTCGGCCAAAGAAAAGCAAAATGGAGAGAGTTCTTATTTTGAGAATGGCATAACAAGTGAGAATAATGGAGTGTATTGACTTGTTAAATTTTTTATTTCAAAAATCAAATAATTGATTTACCAAATATTTGGTAAAAGTCTATCAAGCCATCAACATGTCACTTTAACCTGGAGTGTAAAACAAGTTAAAGTTATTCTCACCAAAATCCATCACTCAAAGTGACAAGTGATGTGACTAGTGATGTGACATGTGGGCCCCACTTGATTCCAAATCCGAATGGGCCCGCAAACACTCCCGGACTCGGGTTCCCTAATTCTGAATTAACGAATTTTCCGTTGCGACGTAATTAAATCAAATTTAATAAAATAATTATGTCAAGCAAAATTACTATTCACGTCGCTTGCGAATTAATTCTAAATTAACTCGTTTGCCCGAATTAAAATCCAATTTTAATTCCGCGTCGAAATCTAATTTCGTTTAATATATCGAATATATTATTTTATTGATTAATTCAAAATTAATCATTATCTCTCTTCAAATAGTATTTTATCCTAGATAAAATCTCTCCGTAATTAATCCAAGATTAATTATGTTCGAATCATACGTCATCGGTGAATCTTCAGGAAACGACCCAAGAGATCCCTGGATATGTTGGCAGTAAATCCGGTCGTCGGACTATCCGAACACGTATGTACCTCGTACTATATTTTTACCGATTTACGAGACATGGTTGGCTTCTAGCAAAGTACCGTGCCTACCCAATTCTCCAGAAATATTCTTAATGGAATATATGATCTTTGTCAGGCGTAGTATACGTAGTATTGTGTAAAACGATCCAATATGGAATGTCACATGCAAGGCCTGGGGCTGGAATAGTGTCTGCCCCGTACGAAGCATATATCGGATCACAAGCAACTAGTCTCTTTAATCGGATAATCATGACTTAATCATATTATCCCGATGGTTGCAACACAATAGAGAACCAGTTCTGTATCCCTGCGTGATCATCATCTCCATATGCTTTACCACTGTCAATAGGTCCCGCTTAACTGGAATTATTAAGTTTGTTGAGCCAAAGCCAAGGCTTAGTTGATTCAGAGGAAGAGGTTAGGAAATATATATTGGATATATATCTCGGACTTGGAGGTCCACCTACCGGATCTAGGAATTGGATGAGATCCAATTGACCTTAAATATCTACATAATTAAGTTTTGTACAGCTTGTTGGCCAAAGTCAAGGTTGTGTGTTATTTAACGGGATGCTAGCCCACTAGGAATCTAGGTTTCCCGAGTACTCCACAGATGGTTAGAGGCTCGCCGAAAAATAGTGGGAAGCTAGTATTAAATTTGCAATTTCATTTAAATACTTGCCAACACGCGCTCTTTTATTTTATTTATCGTCGTTATAAATATATTAGTTGGACTAATATTTAATATTGCTTTGTTTGAACAGTTAGACTGTGCAACACACTACTCTATTTGTAGTTGGTTATATAGTTAGACTATTGTAACCATTGCATTTTGAGTGTACCCAAAATCGTTGACTGGATAGTTAGACTATAGCAATCAAGATGACTGAAAGATTAGCGTTAAGGGACATAATCCTGGGTGAAAATAAACCTATAAGAGGCGTACACAGAACCTGTTAAAGTCATGGACGACCAAAACCAAAGCGTATTGATTGTCGCAAGTACTAGAGATGTAAGTCTCAGGTTAAGACCAAATACACCTACCCTGATGCGGATTCTCATAGACACATAGTCATACTACCAATTGGATTCTGCGGGGTCTATCCAGAGCGAAGTTGTTTCCGTACCAACGGTAAACACAACCTCCTATCACACTTACATAAGTATCCAATACTTAAATATATGATAACTATGTTGTTACGTTTCCATAACACGCACAAGTGCAATACTAGTTTATTCCGCATTATCGATGTCCAGTCTCGATAATACTACGACTATGGATGTTTTAATGATTAAACTGTTATGGATTGATATTGTCTCATATCTTATCAATCCGGAACTAATCATAAGGACTTTTACCATTTATATATCCAAGTAAATAAATTATAAAATGATAAAAGGTAATTTCCATTACTACATAGTTAATTTGTACAAAAACCACAATGTCTTTTACAAATAGTGACGTAATGGGTCATAACTGTCCAACACGGTCGAACATGAACTGAGTCTGGCTGGACATTCCACGTGAACCAGACAGAGAACAAATAGATAAACATGTATTAAAACAAACAACATGATGACAATGAAATAATAGGATCTGTAAAATTGGCTTTTTGTATAATCGTTTCCCAGTGGTACATAGAGTTTTATCCCGAATGCTGACCATATTACATTCCATTCGAAATCAGCTATGGAATTTATGTCTGGGTGTCCATCCTATATACCAATAAGGAGCCACTATATACAGCCAGACATGTTTTGACTTATGAATGTCTGGCCGGATGTGAATCAAGTCCGGCCAGACATACTGTGTCAAGGTATTACTATGAAACAAGTAAAATAGCGTGACGGTGCCCTCAGGTTGTACTTTATGTGTATTTGACTCGTAAGACGCCTCTGAAAATTAGGCAGTTTGCTAAATCGCTCGCCGGAATATGGGAAACTCTAGGGACTTTTCACTGTATTTTCTCTCGGCTCTCTGTTTTGCTTTCTCAACTCATTCTTCTATTTTCTCTTAATTCACCATGTTTTTCATTTTCGACTCACTATTCTTCCTTTGTCCCCAATTTTTTCATTTCACAAGCTTTCTATAGGCATAAGCCTTAACATGATAATAGTGGACATTAAAAATAAAATAAATCTTGAGGTAAATCCCTTTAGGAGTTTGGCATAATTCAACTATTTTACTGGATAACTAGCATATTAATATATGTCTGGTCGGATTTATGGTGGCTGTGTATGTCCGACTGGATGACATCTAATATCGGCAGAATGTTCGTATATGAGAGACATCTGGCCAGACATAGGTGATGTCTGGCGGGGTTTGGCCATTTTTCTTGAATTCTCTGGAGTTTATTTCCCTTCCGGCCTTTCAAGTGGTGCCCCTATACGAGACTCATCGTCGGGCTATGCATATAATTGCAATGACTACAAGTACGTAATTAGATTCTGATTTTTCTAATGATTTTTCTTTACTTGATTATACATAGGTACTAGAAGACGATTTAGAGAAATAAAATTTTGAGGAACTATGAACACTTGAAGAAAAGAAACATGACAAAGCACCCAAATTGGAATTAAAAAATTTACTATAAGGATTGAAGTATGCATTTGGAAATGAACATACTTCCCATGTGATAATTTCCTCCTCCCTTACAAGCGATCAAAAATGTAAGTGGCTAATATGTTGAGAGAACATAAATTGACAATTGAATGGATTTTAAAAGATATAAAAATCATTAATCATTTAATCTGCACACACATAATACATTTAGAAAATAATATCAGGACATATCGTCAACTCCGAAGAAAATTAAACCCCCACAAACCAAATGAGAATAATACAATTCCACAAAATCTTAATATTTATCGAATATTTTGATCAAACAAGTAGCCATGCAGATCTCAAATTAAATCACAATTAGTACATAACATTAATTAACGTCATATGATGTAAATTCACTTCAATTCAAGCCCATCCCTGAGGATTGGTTCCGCTAGCGAAGTTCCTTGCTTCATCAATATTTGCTCCATCACTGTGATGATATCTGACAAAAAAAAAAAGCTTTTTATATTAATTTGAGTGTTTCGTAAGTGAGTAAGAGAATTAAATACTTCAGATTGACCACCAATGAAATATTTATAGATTGTCAAAAGTGTGATTTCATTCTATTGTATATGGGGAAAATGAGCGTAATTATTTCATATTTAACAAAACTAATCAAAATTTTTCTGATATTTAAAATTAAACAAAACCTCTTAATGTTATAACAATTGCTTAAATATTAAATTTATTTATCATTTTACTATTTTTCCTCTTATTGAAATCTATATGCTTAGTAAATATGAATCAAGTAAAATAATTTAAATAATCTCAATGATTAATAATACAGAAAAGCTAAAATGTTTGAATTAAATAAAATTTTAAGAAGTGCAAGACATTTAATTTTTCATCATTTTACTTGATTCATATTTCCTAAGTTTTTTTTTTATAAGTATTTCCTAAACATTTAAGTTTCCACAAGAGGTGAAATAATAAAATGATAATTAACGTTTAAGAGAAATGAGGATTTGTTTAATTTTAAATATCAGGGAGATTTCGATTACTTTTATCAAACATGGGGTGTATTTCTATGAAACAAAACTCAAAAACATCTTCATTTGGTACTAAGGGTGGCAATTCTACCTGGATCTAGCCCGAATCCGGAAGACCCATAAGGATCCGAGTCTGCAATATATTTTTGCGGATTCAGGTTTTGCTTTTAAAAATCCATACCGATCCGGGTTTGAACCAGGGTTCACATAATTCCGGATTCGGTAATTTTAAAAAATATATAAATATAAATATAAATTAGGATATTTTATGAAGTTAATTGATAATTTTTACATGAATCCGATTAATTTTAATTATATTTTAGTGAATTTCAGTTTTTATAAATTTTAGTGAATTTCAATTTGTGATAATTTAGGATTTTTCATGATATTAATTGATAAATTTTAAAAAAAAATTATTTTTATACGGATCCCGGATTCGAATCCGGGTATACCCAGACCCGCACTGGGTATACCCAGGTCCGGATCCAGATAATTTTTCCCGGGTCCGGGTATTTGGTAGTAAAAAATAATATTTTATTTTATTTTTTTTAAAAGTAGCACTTAGTGTCTGTTTGTATGAGTTCTTTTTACTAGGCAAAAGTGTTTTTTAATTCAAAAAGTTCTTTATATAATTTTTAATAGTATTTGGTTATATTTAAACTAGAATTTTTATGATTAAAAAAAATATTTTGCTTCTACTAGAGTATATATATTGTAAAGTTTTTTTTTTTTTTTTAAGAGATAAATTATCAATAGTTAATAATCTTATTTTATTTTAAATGAGTTTCATTTCTTTTATGATACAACTTTAAAAACTTCCACTTATTGTCAAAAGCTTTAAGTTTTATTTAAAAAAAAAAAAAAAAAAAAAAAAACTCTATTTAAAAAACTATATTAAACGAAATCAAAGTTATTTGGTACAGCTCTCCTCTAATTTTCCATTGAAAAGCTTAAGTTTTCACTACATCTAATTTTTTTTTATGTATAGTAGTATATAATAATATATCATAAGTTAGAAAATTAGGAATAAGAACCTCTAGAAAATTTACCCTATGTGTTGCGAAGGGTGCACCCTGAAGCAGTTACTGGCCATTGCTATATAATTAGGATCTGCTCCTAATTCTTGAATGGATTTCTCCAGCTGAAAATTTTTACACAGAGATTATATATACACAGCTATATATATACACACACACATATTTTCCATTTGAGCATAACATTTTGTATAAAACTCCAAGATAAAATTTGAGCACAAACCTTAGCTTTCAGCTGCTTATTTTCTTCTCCAAGATCGTGCGTCTGTCAAGTTTATATGGCATGAATCAATAGCATGTAAGTGAACAAAAACCTTGAACAAAATAAACCATTTATTAAAAAAAAAAAATGAACAAAATTTTAATTAGGCTAACAGGATCCGGATCCAAGATCTATCATCGACTAAGGATAAAATTTTATGTATCCAAATTTCATAATAAGCAAGTTACTTACTAAAATATGTCCGTTTTGATTATTCATAGATTGACCCAACAACATGATCCTCAATTTTATTTTATCCGGAACCAAACCCACCCCAAAAACTTAATGTGATCCATCACTCATGTCTTTCCCAAACAATGAAAGTTAAGTGAGAATGACATTATTATTTATTCTTACCTTTTGCTGTAGGTTTTCCAATTCTTGCCGCATTAATTCCGACTGCAGTATTTTGAAAGCAGAAATTTAATAATTCATCAGCTTATAATTGAAGAATGCAATATGCTTATAGAATATGAATGATGTGTGTTTCTCAACTTCTATTGTCCTGAAAATTACATCATTAAAAAATAATAATAATAATTGTATTTCAATACAATCTCAAGAACAAAGTGAAATGAAGTCGGAAATTAATATGTTAAGTTTTTTAAAAGTTGAGTGATGAGTATCTATAATATACATTTTTTAATGTATTTATCGTTGATTTCTCACTAAATTATATTTTTGAATGTGTTAAATGTACTCATATTCAATGTTTTATTGTTTAGGATGCATTATATGAAGAATTTAGCAAAAAAAGAGTGCAAATCCGAAATTCCCGACTTCTAACAGTGACTTCATAATTTATACCGTCTTTAGTATTTTTTTCATAATTTATTTTTTATGATATCTATATAAGGGAACGTTTAGGGTTACTTCAAAATACTTTTGGGGAGTAAAATAAGTCTCTTTGGAGGCTAAAACACTCTCTAAACACATCAACCATTCAAGAACAATCAAGAACAAGAAGATCAAATAAGAATCAAGAAGAGAAGATTGAAGAACTTGGAGATAAAAGATTGACAGTCTTCATGATTTGTTTTCTTTATCCCTTATTTATTAATTCTTCGTTCTTTATTATGTTAAATACCATGATGTTGTTGTTTATTATCTTCATCATGAATTAGATCTTGTTCTAGGATTGTAATGGAACCCAATATGAACTTTTATTAATTGAATCTTTTTAGTTATTGATTTGTGACCTTTTATGTGGATTGTTTATCATTCTCTATGCTTAATGCTTTCTATTGCTTGGCCAATAATAGGATAGTAGTGGTAAATCCTAAGGAACTTGAAAAATGAGATTTTAGTTTAGCCTTGGGAATTGATAATGCGTGATCGTATTCATAAAATCGATTTATGTTCATGATAGAAATATACCTGCAAGGCATGCTTAGCAATAATTAGAACCTGATCATAATGAGTTTGACTTAAATTAATTATCATATGAATATAGGTAATTGAACTAAATTGGACGCTTATACTTGAACATCATAAGATACTTGTAGATAACTCAGTGTTCTAAATTAATAATTCATCATAGTTGGTCAATTATAAAGAGAGGAGAAAGATTTAAGGGAATATTATAGGGAATTTGTGATCTTAGGTTCTTCTTATCTAACTACTTTCACTTGTTTCAATTTGTTTTTTTTTTTTAGTTTATTAGTTAATACCTCTTATTTCATAATTGTTAGTTAAAATAAGATTAGAGCTAAGATAATTTAATATTTAACATTAATAATAATTTTATGTGGGATCGATATTTTTATCGCTAATATTGAGAAAGGTCTAAATCTCTTCTTTATAAATATTTTTTATTATTTTATTATAAAGAAGAATAAATATATTGCATATATAGAGACTAGTCTTGCTTGATGGCTCACTATTGACTAAGCCATGAAGGAAATGAGAATAAGGTCAGGAAACTCCGGAAACTGATAGAACAATGCCCGAAATTGTGAGAACAAAACATGTAGACTGATAGAATTAGGGTCGAAAACTAATAGAACTAGACCCGAAAGTTAATAATCACATTCATTTTACATTCATTTGCGCCATCACGAAAAATCGAACTCAATTAATATATTTATATGATTATGTCTTTACGCTTTCGAGTTACGACTGGTTCCATCAGTTGGAAAGCTACACTATAAGCAACTATTACTCTATATATCACACAGAGATTGAATATGATGGCACTAGAAGCAATTTGGCTGAAGGGTTCGGTTATTGATCTTGGCTTACAAGTGCTTACTATGATAGTCAGTATGTTATACATTCGGTTGAAAAATCACTTTTGAGTTTAAAAATTTATGTATATGCATGCACATATGTACCTTTCGAAGTCTAGATAATGAGATGGTTTTATCAAGCTGTTTCTCAAGCTTTTGCAGCTCTTTCACTCCAAGTATTCCGAGATCTTCTCCCAGAAAATGCCTAAAAAATAAATAAAATTACTCTATAATAGTCTGTATATATGTGTTCAACGATACAATCAGTTCTAATGAGGACATCATTAACTTAATAAGTTGAAAATCTCATAAAAAGAAAGGGAAAAAAAAAAAAACAGATTTCAATGCATTAAAAGATAAATAAAACTGCATTAAAATTTGTATTTCCTTTATCTTAATAAGGGTATTAACTTATTATGTTGAAAACATCCTTATTATTAAAATACATTTATAATTTATCAAAATTAATCAATTAATTGAATTTAACCTTTGAGAGCGCTCTAGAGACTCGTGTAATGCCCTTAATCTTAAGATCTCTGGGAATAATCCCTGAAACATTGAACAATGAATTGAGGATGATCAGTAATTGTTATGAGTATTGAACATACGTTTGATGATATAAATTCACTATATATTGTGACTTACGCTCTTAACAAAATTACCCGGCCGAGAATGTTGAACATGATTTATAATGTTAAGGAAATAATAGGATCTAGAGGATTTGTTGTCATAATGCGAAGATTATGTCTTGATCGTATCCATAATACAGGGAGAGTATTTCCTTAACATATAAACATATGATAGTTCCAATTTTTAACAAGTGTTTGCTCACTTGATTAAGTCACCCCTGTTTCATATGGTAGGTTTTTATATAAATGATAGAGGCATTCAAATTCTTTCTTCTTTATAATGAAATAATATAACAATTTTATTAATTTTCAGCTTCGTCCTACCCTTTCAGGTACTTAAATAAGAATAACATGTCATTTAAAACGTAAATAATTAATTTTAAACAAGAACTGGTTATTTGCAATTTATGAACCAAACTTGTAAGTTCGATTCATACAGACACCTAAATATCAAACAAACCTCAGGTTCCAACTTATTTATGTTGCTGGGATCTTGAGAGCTGTAGCAGCATTGCCTGTACCGTTCAAGGATTTTTTCCACACCACTGCAGGTAAAATGAAAGAGAATAATTAAAGTTTCAAGAAATTTAGTTATTCCTAAATGCAAGTTAAGATGTAATATGTTCCTAAAGGATGTGACTTGGTGACAAAGGGCTTAAGATTTGGTTGTCAGGTCATGAGTTCTAGTTCAGAGGGTGCATTTCTTGTAAGAATCTGAGACAGCCGAGGGATTTACCTGCTTCACTTAAGTCCGAGTGGAGTGGATTAGCGGTGGGGTTTCCAAAATTTTCAACATTTCCAAAAAAAAAAAAAAGTGATGATGACATGATGTGATATGATGTGAGTAGCTATCAATATTCAAATATGAAACGAGAGGTGATGTGCAAGAAAGCTTTGTAAATGTAGTGAAGGAAAATAATTACACTGATCTAGCTTTTATCTTGAGGGAAAGATTTGGGTGTGAAAGTCAAACATACCCTAACCAATAATAATGGAGAGAGAAATTTTTTTAATTAATATTGATATTTAACGTTAGTTGTTAGTTGATATGTAATTAATATTGATAAATATGATATTAATGTTAGTTATTAGTTGATATGTAATTAATATTGATAGATATTGTATTAATGTTAGTTGTTAGTGATATGTAATTAATATTGATTCTTTTGTAATGTCTATATAAAGGCAATTTGTAATTCATATTGAAATAAAAAAAAATATTATATTTTTCATCAACTCTCCTATTTCGGTTCCTATTTGTAATATGGTATCAGACGCATCCGATCTCTGGATATTTCTTTGTCATTGTCTCCAAACAGATCTTATAGCCCTTCTAGACACCCTTATTCTTGTGTCCAAACACTCAATTCCAATTTCCAAAATCTAGTTCTTACCCTCAAACCCTAGCAACCACAACCACCTTCAGCTGCCACCTCTTCCTGCTGCTTCGGCCACCACTCACGCCACCAACATCATCCCCATTGTCCGGCGACCCATCAGTAATTTTCCAATGGACAAATCGGATATTATGCATCCCATTCCTACCATCGTCCAAGATCCGAACTACCGTCTCTGATTTCAAAGAATGCATAGTTTTCTCAAAGGTCGAAAGTTATAGCGCTATGTTACTATCGATATTAAACCTCCTCAATAGAAACCTGATGAACTTGATAACAAGTTTGTTGATTGTCTCGAGGATTAGGAAAATAAGAATCATTAGATTCTGACCTGGTTTCGGAATACCTCGGTTCCTTCCATTCACCATCAGTTTGGCCGCTATGAAACTGCCAAAGAGGTATGAGATATGCTTGCCTCGAGGTACACTACTTCTGCTCTCTAACCAATATCAGTTATGGAAAGAGTTACATAACTTGAAAAAAGAGCGCGGTTAGTCTATTACTAGTTTCTTGGCTATAATGGTATCTATTTAGGACCAACTTGCTATCTCCAAACCATCAATGGGTTGTGCTGTTGATGCAGCTAAATATACTGCTCACCATGATAATATGAGGTTGATTCAGTTTCTTATGGCCCTTACTAATGATTTTGAATCTTGGAGAGCCTCTTTATTACATCAATCTCCTCTACATAGATTGGAAGCTGCTGTCTCTCGGTTATTGTCTGATGAAACTCACCCCGACTTACTTAAGCCATCTCGCGATGATGTTGTGCTTGCCGCCGCAGACAAACATTTGTCAAAAATTGGAAGCAAATTTTATTATATTTGTAACAAATCTGGTCATACTCTGAATGAATGTAGTCTTATTGAATGTCACAAATGCAAGAAAAAATGCCATATTGCCTCTCATGTCCCACAAGGGTGGATTATCGCTACTGCAAGCTGTCTGGCCATTCCATTGAGCAGTGCCCCACTAGTCTCCCAAGACTTGGTTAGCCCTCCAAGATAGTAATTCCAATTGCTGCTGCTACCTCTAAGGTCATTGCCTCTCCTACATCCACTAGTAATTTAGAATCACTCCTTAGACATGTACTATTTATACCCTTTAATACTCCTACTGCCTTATCTGCCACTTCAGATAATTCTCATTGGTACTTTGATTCTGATTGTTGCAACCACATGACTTTTCAATCTCTATTATTTTCCTTCATCTATCCCACCACGATTATCTCTTCGATTGTTACTGCAGGTAACTCACAAATATATGTGAGCCAGACTGGATAAATATCCACCTCTGCCTTTACATTACCTAACACATTTCTTATTCTGAAACTTACTTTCAATCTTATATCTGTTGGTCAACTATGTGAATTTGGGTTCGAACAAATATTTTCTTCCACTGGTTGTCATGTGTAGGATTCACAGACTGGACAAATTCTTGGGACAGGCCGTAAAGTTGGAAGTCTATTTGATTTTACCTCTCTGTATCTTCCTTCCATTCATGTCTCTCAGTTATGTGTGATGTCTACACCATCCTCTATTCAGTTGTGGCATCTACGCCATGGTCACACATCTTTAAGTAATCTTCGTCATTTGATTTCTAATGGGTCCCCAGAATCGGTTATCGAACAGTCTTCTTTACATTATGTCTCATGTCAACTTGATAAACAATCGTCTTTATCTTTTAAAAATAATAATAATACTTATGTTGTTCCTTTTGACTTAATTCACTCTGATATATAGGGACCTTCTCCTACACCCACTATGAGAGGGTCCAAATATTTTGTCATATTCATTGATGATTATTCTCGGTTTACTTGGATCTTTCTCATGAAACAGTGATCTGAACTACCTCGGATTTTCATTGATTTTGCGTATATGGTTAAAGCACAATTTTCCAAAATCATCAAAATATTTCTCACTGATAATGCCAAAGAATATCTGGACTCTACACCTTAAAGTTTTTTGAAAGAACAAGTTACCATATCCTAAAGATCTTGCCCATACACCTCTTAATAAAATGGGCGAGTAGAACGTAAACATTGTCATATTTTGGATTCCGTTCGATCCATGCTCATATCATCTTATTGTATAGAATGTTTTTGGGATTAAGCCGCTCTCACCGCAGTATATGTTATTAATCGTATTCTTTCTTCATTCACTAAAAAACACGTCTCCATATGAGTGCTTATATGATATTTCTCCCTCATATGATCTTCTTAAAGTTTTGGGAGTTTTTATTTTGTCATTCTCCTCCTACTGAGCACCACAAGTTAGATTATCATGCTTGACTATGTTGTTTCTTAGGTTATGGAATTAAACACAAAGGGTATCATTGTTGGGATCCTAGGTCATAAAAACTTCGCATCTTACGTCATGTTGTCTTATGGGAGCATATTATGTTATCTTCCCTCTCTGATTTCAAAGTGTCTTTTGACCACCCTCCATTTTTCACTGATCTCTCTATCAAGTTGTTTCCATATGTTCATGATGCAGGTACCTCCAATGTGCCTACAGACGTCCAACCTTCATTGCTACATGTCCCTGATGATGCTCCTTCTACAGAAACTGTCTCTGACACCCTTGCAATTGAACACTCCCACAATATTGATACTTCCTTTTTCCCGTTATCCTTATCGAGTAAGACACCCTCCTATTTATCTTCAAAATTATCATTGCTTTTCAACTATTGTTTCTTTGCATGAACCTTAGTCCTATAGAGAGGCATCATCTAATCCTCATTGGCAACAAGCTATGCAAGATAAATTGCATGCTTTGGCAAAAACTGGTACTTGGGACCTAGTTGATCTTCCTCTCAGTAAAACTTAAGTAGGATGCAAATGGGTATACAAAATAAAAATAAATTCATATGGATCTATTGAGCGTTATAAAGCACGTTTTGTTGCTAAATGCTTCACTCATGAATATGGGGTTGATTATGAGGAGACATTTGCTCTGGTTGCTCGGCTTACCTCAGTACGCAGCCTATTTGTCATTACTGTTGCTCGACAATGGAGTTTGTTTCAGATAGATGTCAAGAATATTTTTCTCAATGGTGATCTAGCTGAAGAAGTTTACATGAAACCCTCTCTTGTTCTTGATCATCCACAACACAAGGTATGTCGTCTATGTCGTGCCCTATATGGTCTAAAACAAGCTCCCCGTGCATGGTTTGCCAAGTTCAGTATGACTATTTGTCGGCTTAGGTTCACCTTTAGTCCACATGACTTTGCCATATTCATTCGTAAATCTGGTACATGCATCGTGATGCTAATTCCTTATGTTGATGACATGATTATTACTGGGATGATGATTCATGAATTATGGATCTTAAACAGTCTCTAAGTCAATAATTTGAAATGAAAGATCTTGGTTCTCTGAGTTACTTTTTGGGCCTTGAAGTTACTTCATTTGATGATGGTTATCATCTCTCTCAAGTTAAGTATGCTTCTGATCTTATTTTTCGAGCGGACCTTACAGATAGCAAGACAGTTTCAACCTTGTCAAGTATAATACTAAACTTACACCTATGGATGACACTTCTCTTGATGATCCTACTCTTTACAGATAATTAGTTGGTATTCTCATTTATCTCACTATTACTCGACCAGACATTGCCTATTCCGTTTATATTGTAAGTCAGTTCATGGCTGCTCCTCGATCTCTTCATTATTCTGTTGTTCTTCGCATCCTTCATTATGTTAAAGGCACTCTCTTTTGTGGTCTCCATTTTTCTGATAATTCTTCACTTGTTCTTCGAGCTTACTCTGATGCAATTGGCCATGTGACCTTACTGATCGTCGATTCACTATTAGTTATTGTATTTTTCTGGGTGACTTGTTTATTTCTCAGTATAGTAAGAAACAAACACTAATTGCTCATTCTAGTACTGAGGCTGAATATCGAGCACTTGCTGCGACTACTGCTGAACTTTTATGGCTACGTTGGCTCCTCGAAGATGTGGGAGTGTCGCAATCACCCCTTATTATTCTTTATTGTGACAATAAAAGCTCTATTCAGATAGCGCATAATGATATATTCCATAAACGTACCAAATACATTGAGATTGATTGTCATTTCATTCATCAACATATTACTCGCGGTACTCTTCAGTTGGTGTATCTACGCTCCGATGATCAAATAGTTGGTATCTTCACCAAGTCTTTTCTTCATGGCCGTTACATAACTCTCGATTCCAAACTCAATATGATTTCCTCACTACCATCTTGAGTTTGAGGGGGGTATTAATAGATATGATATTAATGTTAGTTGTTAGTTGATATGTAATTAATATTGATAGATATGATATTAATGTTAGTTGTTAGTTGATATGTAATTACTATTGATTCTTTTATAATGCCTATATAGAGGCAATTTATAATTCATATTGAAATCAAGAAAACTGGTATATTTTTCTGCAACTCTCCTATTTCGGTTCCTATTTATAACAATTAACATTTGATTTATATTCATTAGATAGTCCCATAAGACACGTCCCCTATAAGTTTTTTTTTTTTCTTAATGACATAGGCAATAGAATGTTAATGATTCTATAAGTACATGAATAACAACTTGGTGGAAACCATAAATAGAAGAGATGTAATTTTAAGAAATAGCCGTGATTAAGGGTTACAAGCTTAACCCCCTTGAGAAAATGACAATACTACAATATGCTTTCTAATTCTTGATCAATTATCTTTCAAAAACATAATGTATCATGATGATAGCTTACTGGAGGGCTCAACCTCACGTCCAACATTCAAAAGTGAGAATCATCCTTAAAGGACTCAATCTCTCATTGAAAAATTAAAGGGATATCTCCTGGAAATATGAAAATCTATCCCAATAATTAGATTTGCTGAGATAATAACCCTCACTTATTTTAAATATTCAAATATGATAGGTAACAATTTCAATATTAGAAATTGCATCACATGATCTCCTTATCTAAACTTTTTCCAATTAAAATATAAGATAAAATTAGTAGTTATTAGATAAGAATGTATTATGTGATTTAATTTTAATCCTATAATATCATAAAGACACAAGATTAATTTTTGAATAGCTTATAAGAACTTGGATAACATCTTATAATTCTTTCATCAAATAATTTGAAGAATGTAATTGAAAATATCCTATATTGGATAATATTAAATCTTGGATTAATTATATTTGGACAACCCTCATTTTTTTAACTAACTTTTGAGTATGAGTTAGGCTAAACACATTAGCTGAGATTAAATCTTAGGTTAATTAATTATCTCTTGAGCTGATTTTTGAGTTTGAGTTCGACTTATGGGTTTTTTATATAGAGGTGGCCCTAAGTGTTAAAGTTAAATCATCAATTTGGATTTATTTTTTTTTGTCTCACAAATTCAGTCTAATTTATCTCTGTTAACAATCAGTTCTTGAGAAATGAATATTAGACTCTAAAAAGACAGCATGTAAAGAATTTACTGAAAAAATGTTCCTGTTCCACTGCATACCATTATATGATAATGTTAAAGACATGCCAGAATTAACATCAAATTTGATATACATCTATATATAACACATGTATCTATGTATGTATGTATGTATATTCCCAAAAGGGATTAAGGCTTCAATCACAAATCAATTTCAGTTGAAACACAGTAAAGTTCCTTAGTCATTTCCAAAGCAACAAAAAAGAAAAATCATAACTTCAAAGTCTTGCTGCTTGTATGTAACAGTTCAGGTTGTAAGGTAAAGCGCACAGATTCAGTTAATTACTGTATTCAAAAGAAAGCTTACAGCTAGGATCTATTCCATTCATCAGAAATTTATTGAAAGAAGATCATGCTTTTCTTAATTTTCCTTGAAATTAAAAAAAAAAATTAAAAAAAAAAAAAATCACAAAAACAGAAACAGAAAAAAAAAAGTCCAAACAGTACTAACAAAAAAGAAAAACTTAAGTGAATGAAGCAACCAAACATTCATTTCAGGATCACAATATAATAATCATGGAATCACTTCCCATTGAAGTGTGAAGTGGTAGTAGAGTAAGAAGGAATTTTTTAATTATTATTATTTATTTGTTTTTTGGAAAGAATAAGTTTTCTGTTCCATTGTGTTTGAGAAATATGAATGAAGTAGAGTGAAGTGTGGTTGAATTGTTGAATTGTCACATTGCAGATGGCTAATAAAATTATTTATAATGCAACTAATAAAATTATTTATATATATATATATATTTCATACAAAATTATTAAACTCAGATTTAGCAAGAGAGAGGGCTAGCTAGCAGATGATGCTTACTCATTGCTGCCAAATTCAAAGAGCTTGCCATGGCTAGAGAAGATAATGAGAGCCACTTCAGCATCACATAGAAGAGAGAACTCATAAGCTTTCTTAAGCAAACCATTTCTTCTCTTTGAGAAAGTTACTTGTCGATTGATCTTGTTTTGGATCCTCTCAAGCAACACTTTCCCTCTCCCCATTTTTCCCTCAAAGAACCCTAAAAGCAAAACAACAACCAATAAAAGCAGATAATAGAGAGAGATGATGATATGATATTTTTTCTTATTTATTTACATTCTTATATATAATTTTTACTTTCTTCTAATTGAGGTAATGCTGGTAGTTGAGATAATGTACTTGTGCAAGTACGTTTACAGGTTCATTACCATATGTATATGTAAGTATATTTTTTTTCATTTTGGAGACACCAATTTTTTTTTGAATTATTACAAACTACATATATTACAATATGCTATCAACTGAGATTCTAGATACATACAATTATAACACTGCCCAGAAATCAACCGAGACGTAGCTCGGGACTTACAAATTCTAAATCAGCCAAGACACAGCTTGAGAATCAACTCATATATAGGAGAACTTCTTCCTCATAAAGAGGAATGTTTGAGTCCCCACTGCTTTTGTGGTGACTCGAACCCACATGGATTTTCTTTATTCTTGTAACAAAGTGGGATGACTCTGGATTTTCTTTATTTATTTTTTTAATGATTTGGGCTTTTCAGAAAATACATTCTTTGATATATTCAATAAGAAGCCAGTTCAGAAATTTGCTCCAAAAATATGAAAAGACTACTATCAAATTAGGAAAAATATTATTCCTGAAATTGTAGAGAGAAACTTAAAACCTTAATCTTAAAAACGAGGGGACGAGATGTTGATGTTAACTAGTGAAACAAAGAATTTCACTAAAAATTAAGTTTAAGAATCCGAAGTCCATATGATATAGTCAATCTGAAGTAGGGGTGGTAATTTGGGTTATTCGTTCGATTCGATTCGCTTTAAAGCGAATACGGATTTGAAAAAATAGATTGGTTTAATAAATGGGTCAATTCGATTCGATTCGTTTATTAAACGAATCGAATACGAATTTAAGCTTATTGATTCGTTTATTCATTTATGATTCGTTTTATTATTTTTATTTACTAGTTCTTATTATTTTTTAATTAAGATTGGAGAAATTATGACTAATTACCATAGAAAAAGTAATATTTTCGATATTTGGTGAGGTGTTTTTATAAATATATTAATTACATATTTCATATGTATATATTTATGAAGAATTAATGTAAATTAAGAATGGTAAATTATTTTATTAAATAATATCATGACTAAATGAATATTCGTATTCGATTCATTTAATAAATGAATCAAATACGAATCATGATATTAGGATTCGTTTAATAAATGAATCGAATACAAATTCATCACATTTTGATTTGATTCGTTTAGGATTCGATACAAATTCGATTCGTTGATTCGTTTTGTCACCCCTAATCTGAAGGCCATATAATATAATCCATCTAAAACTCTGGGTTGATGGCAAATTCCTTCAGGATAAACAAAGCCTAACAGAATTTCTAAATAGCAAATATAGAAATTCACCCAAGAATATGTTAAATAAAACATTTCTCCCCCTTTTAAGAACAATGAAAGTAAAGGAAGAAACAATTGTTATTAGGTCTTTTAATCTGAAGATGAAGTACGTATTTATTATACTTCAAACGATCTATACACATCTTTTGGCTTAAGGACATATCCTTTGGCCGGACAGTTTTTAGTTTAAACAAAAACTATTAATTAACTAAAATTTAAAAGGAAATTAATTTCAAAATTTAATTAAAATTAAAATTCACAAAATTATTAAACTTCGAAAGTCCAAAGTGCTCAAGTACTAATATTCCTTCTTAATTTTTAATATGAAATATTTATATTTCCTTCCATAATTTGCCAACAACTTCCCTCCATAATTTTACCTACATCAATTTCAAAACCTTTGGTGTGTTAACTCTTATAAACCCTTTCAATTCTTTATATCTTTCATATGTGGGATAGAAAGTATCACTTCATATATCACTAACTATATACTAACAATCCCCCACTAAGTTAGTAATAAAAATAAATTTCAGATTTATGCATATAGAATGTCTCTTTCGACTTAAACTTGCTATTTGTATAGACATTTCAAAATCTTATCGAAATAGATGGTTATACATAATATTAAACCATTATTCCTTTATTAACAAGATTGGAAATATTATACACATAAACCTTACATATTTCTTTAACATGTTCACCGTGATCATTGGCACCATATTATGGCATTGTGATGTCTCCTGATTTATAAATACTTATAAAGTTCTATTTTTCCAAACTTTGACGGAAGCGACACCACTTTTAGTATTTATATTGGTGAAGTAGCATTTAAGTCCTAAATTTGGACTTCTTTATTCTTGAACCGAACCTGTTAACTTCAACCTCTTTTCTTTAAGCACTATACAGTCAAAATGCTTTATGTATGTCATAAACTATAACTTGTTATTACCTTTTAAACCTTTAGAATTGCACGGCAATAAGAAAGACAAGGTGCCCATTACTAGTGACAAGTTAAAAATATTTTAGACTCAACACACTCGTAGTGCTACTTATCATATCCATTGAGAGACCTTTGGTTAATGGGTCGACAAGGTTATTTTTTGACCTTATGTAGAAAACTGTAACGATACCATCAAAAATAGTTATCTAAGATATTCATGTCTCAAAGCAAATATATATCTAGATTTACCATTATAAATTTTACTAAAAGCCCTAAACATAGTTGCTTGGCTATCACAGTGCAAACAGATAGATAACATCGGTTGTGGCCACAACTATATATCTAACAATAAATTTCTCAGCCATCATGCTTATTTCCCTACTGCTGCTAAAGCAATAAACTCATATTCCATTGTGAAATAAGTTATGCACGTCTATTTTTAGAAGCCCATGAGACAGCTGCTCCACCTTAAGTGAAGATCCAACCGGACATTGATTTGCAATACTATAATCTTCCAGTACCGAATAAAACTTGTTATAAAATAATCCAAAAGTATTTGTTCTTTTAAGATAACCAATAACTCTTTTAATAGCTCTCCAATGATCGGTGCTGGGATTATGTGTATACCTTGAAATTTTACACACATCGAAAGCAATATCTGGTCTAGTATAATACATTGTATACATTAAACTACCAATTGCACTAGCATAGTTTAATTGACTAAAGGATCTTCTTGGATTCTCCACTAATTTGTTAGAGTCATCAAATGAAGTATTAACTTATTTAATACCCAAATCATTAAATTTAGAAAGAATCTTTTCAATGTAATGAGTTTGACATAAAGCAAATCCTTCGTTGTGTTTATTGATTTTGATGCCTAAGATAGTATCAACCTCTCATACGTCTTTCATTTTAAATTGAGAATTTAAATACTTCTTAATACCATTTATTCCTTGCATATTAGTTTCTATTATTAACATGTCATCAACATAAAGACATATTATCACACCATATTATTTTGTGAACTTAGAATAAATGCTTTTATCTGCTCCATTATGTTTAAAACCATGTGATAGTATCACACTAACAATCTTTTCATGTAATTGTTTAAGAGTTTACTTTAATCCATACAAGGAATTTACTAATTTGCACACTTTCTTTTTCATTACTAGGAAGCACAAAACTTCCAGGTTGCTCCCTATATACTTCTTCATTAAGGTCACTATTTAAGAATGTTGTTTCAACATCCATTTGATGAATGTACAAATCATAAATTAATGCTAATGCAAACAACACCCTTATTGAAGTAATTCTTGCTACATGAGCATATATATCAATGTAATCAATCCACTTTTTTTGTCTAAAATATTTTATAACTAGTCTTGCTTTGAAGGTTTGTAGAGAACTATCCATGTTATACTTTCTTCAGAACACTCATTTGCATCCAATGGGTTTAAAACTATGAGGTAAATTAACTAAAATCCATATACCATTTGATAAAATGGAATCCATTTCATCATTTCTTGCCTCTTTCAAAAGACAGAATCTCTTGAAGCCATTGTTTCATTATAAGTTTTATGATCTCTTTCCAAATTTAAAACAATAGGTATTTTATTTAATACCTCATTTCTACTTCCTTCAACCAATAAGACTAGTGCTTGTGAAGAAATAAAGTCAGAATCTAGGTTCTTCATTTTCCTAACTATTTAAGTCTTCTTGGTTCAGTAGGAGATTCAACAGTTTTTTCGTTTATTATTATAAGAAGAACTAGAATTCATATTGGTGTCTTATATTATTATAGCATTAGAAATTTCTTTATTTGATTATGGATTGATATTTAAATTACTAAGAAAACTTATTTCTAAGAACTCAACATCTCTAGATTCTATAATAACACCATAATCTTTATCCAACAATCTATAAGCTTTTGAATTTTCAGCATATCCCACAAATAAACTTTTAAGAGCTCTAGGCCCTAATTTAGTTCTTTTAAGGTTTGGAACCTATTAAATAGCCTTATACACTCAAATAGCCCAAGTTAGGCTTTCTTCATTTCAATGCTTCAAATGGAGAAATTTTTATTTTCCTTGAAGGTATTATGTTATGCATATGGCAAGTTGTTTATAAAGCTTCTCCCCATAAATTTGTTGGTAATTTTACATGCATAAGCATGACATTAATCATATCCACCAACGTTTTATTTTTTCTTTCAGCTAGACCATTTTGCTGTGAGGTATAAGTTGCACTAGTATGATGAATCAAATAACGTTCTTCATAAAGTTTAGAAATTTCAATTGGAAAGTATTCACCTCATCGATCACTTCGTAGGATTTAAATTTTCTATTCCAACTAATTTTCAACCAAAGCTTTATAACTTTTAAACATGTTAAATACTTAATTTTTTATTTTCATTAAATAAACATGAGTAAATCTAGAATGATCTTCTATAAAAGTAATAAAATATATGTTCCTGCTTCTAGTTAAATTACCATTTAATTCACATATATCATAATGTACTAGTTCAAGTAATTCATATGTTCTATCATTCTTTGAAAAATATTTTTAGTCATTTTTGCTTGTATTCATATTTCACATTTTCCAAAATTTTCATTTACACATAGAATCAGATTATGCTTAGACATGAATTTTATTGAATGAAAATTAACATATGACAAGCGAGCATGCCATAAATTAAAAGAAGACTCAACCATATAAACAGAAATATCAATTTTAGTAATACTTAATTTAAACATGTCATCACATGAATATCATTATCCAACAAATACACCATTTTTAGAAAAAAAATTAACTTTCTCGGCTTCTATGGCAGCCTTCAAGCCTTTCTTGCACAATAAATTTGCAGATATCAAATTTTTCCTCACATCCAAAATATGAAAAATATTTGTTAAAATCAGCTTCTTTCTCGATGTAAATTGCATTTCAAATATCCATTTTTCAAGTACCTTGGCAGTATCATGATTTCCCATCAAGACATTTCATCTTTTCCTACAATTTCATAATCTTTGAATATAATTCTTTTGTTGCAAACATCACTGTGGCATCGAAATCATACCACCAATCTGAAGATTTTTTAATTGTTTCCATGTTGCATTCTATTACCATATCGATTTTAAGTCCAGCGATCAAGCAATAATATCTGAAGGAGTAGTTTGCTTTTCAACAACATTTGTTTTCTTTTGTATGATATTTTCTTCCATTTTCAACTTCTTTTTGAACTTGAATTCTTTCTTAAAATGACATTTATTTCCACATAATCGACACAACTTATTTTTCTTATCGTTAGCAGAATTATCATTAGAACAATCAGCATGCTTCCTCTTATTTCCATATTTATCTCCAGCCTTATTATCATGTTTTTTAGACTCAACATTATTCTCATTTGTACCATATTCTAAAGCAAACTTATTCTCACGAATACATGTCTCTTCTTCAATTCGAATATGCCTTATAATTTGGTCAATAGTGAAATCTTTAGAAGTGTACAATAATTTTTTTATGTAATCATTCCAAGTGGTAGGCAATTTTGCAATTACAGCAACCACTTGAAGCGCTTCAAACACTTGTACTTTTAATATTTGAGTTTAGATACCAAAACAAGTAATTCATCCACCTGATCTATGACAGACTTATTATCTAAATACTGAGAAATCTGTTTGTACTTTATTTTATAGATATGTATTTATTCTCCAAGACCTTCCATATTCTTGTTGGGGTTTGATAGAAAGAAACATATCATATAACATGTCAGATAATGAATTCAAAATAAATCATCTACAATGAACTTCATCTTCCTCATGTTTCTTACGTGATTTGTTGATTTCTTCAGTGTCTTTTTCCTTAATTTAAAAAGAAATTGTTAATTAACTAAAATTTAAAAAGGAAATTAATTTTGAAATTTAATTAAAATTTAAAATACTATTTAAATTTCGAAAGTCTAAATGCCAATTTTTGACTTTGCCTCCATAATTTGTCAACAACTCCCCTGAATACTTTTGCCTACGTCAATTTCAAAACTCTTAATGTATTAACTCTCATAAATCTTTTGACTTGTTTATGTCCTTCCTATATAAGATATGAAGTATCACTTCATAAAAACAAAAATCTCACTTTAAAAAGAACTAAAAAAATTTGTCAAACCATAAATTGGACTTCCTCAATTTTGACTATCCGATGATCGATTACGAAGGTTGTTGAATTTTGACATCTTAGATTATTTATAATGGACGGACTCAGTGATGCAGTTAATGAAAGAACTGAGAGTTAAAATGTTTTTTTTTTTTTTTTAGTTGATGTTAAAATTCCCCGATACGGCCGATGGACACGTATCGACTGTGGAAAGTGAGCTGGCTTAGCTCATTTATCGAACCCAAATTTCAGCTTTTTTTTTTTATTTGTTTGTTTTAGTTATTGGAAGTTTTGTCGTTTTGCTTTTACTTTTAGGATGTACAGTGTCAGTGAGCTTGGATGACGTTTCGGCCGCTGATAAGACATTACAAGGAGGCATGACTGAATTGTCGTTTCCAACCAATAAAGTGATGATAGTCTTGTGGCTTAACTTGAGCTTGACCACATGTGATTATCAAAATTTATTGTCTCTGTGTTTCGTTTATTAGTGTTTCTAAAGCCTATAAATCTTAGGGTATGTAGACCATTATTAAAGGCTACCACGTAATAATAACTGTCTTGTTGTACAGATTTATGTAAAATACTTTGAAATAGTGCAAATATTAGGGATGACGATAGGAGGGGAGAAAGATTAACGTCCCCTACTTAATTTTGATGTTATGTTTATGTTCTTTTATTGTCTTATTTGAGGGGATGATAGGGAGATATTTGAATAACTAGTAATTTTATCCAAAATAAATTAAGGTCAATTAAAAAAATGAATTTAAAATCAATGTTACATGTGTTTTAATATCAATGTAAGATTAAGATTCAATTACATCTAAACATCATACAATAATCGATGAGGTTGGTGTTCCGAACACCAATTTATATCATATTTGTGATATGTTCATGAATATGAACAATCATTTTTCATAATATTACATGATACATGGTATTAACGCTTATCTTTTATATTCATATTCAATCTAATTTACTTTAAATTGAAACTAACTTAGATTTAGTAAACTATAAATAAGACAAAAATCGGAAAATATAGAGTAGTCACATAGTTACAACAAGGTTTGCGATTTATATTAGGAAAGGTCATTATGAGTGGTATATTCAAATATAGTTCCTGGTATAGATTTACTGACACGGCTCGGTTAGTAAAATCTGTTGAGACTGGAACATGCCGTTATCGAGATTTGATCTGATGTTTTATCTTAATGAACCATGAGTCTTAGGAGACTTGTATATAGATATATATGATGAGCAATGAATGACTCACTGTAAGTATTTCTGATAGATGACACACCAACATCAATAAGAATTTTTCCGAGTAGAGTAGCATAGTAGGTCATTTAACTTGAGATACCACCAATGATATATGAGTGATTTTCCACACTTTGATGACAATCATGTCACCAGTCCTTAGACCAGACCTCTACTCATTCGTTAGGTGTAGACCGATGCTCATGATATCTTGTGATGTATCAATAGATGATCCGCCAATCCTACTTGCATGATTTGGGTGTATATTTCATGATCTTTAAATCCATAACTGTGGTACATTACAAATGTTAAAGAAATAATATCTCATTATTATGGAAACTATGTTTAAAAAATATTATTTTTTTATTATGGAATCAATCTTCAAGATATGATTCATATAATCCTTAGATTTTGTAACATTATTATATTTCCATTATCAATATTAACTCTTTCATATTTTAGTTTGATTTGTTGCCTATATAAACACTCTTACCATTGTAAATAAGGGTGATCATCGATTCCAGTTCTACCCGAAACTAGAAGGAACCAGACCGATTTTTTAATTTTAGAACCGATTCATGCGGGATCAGTTCCGATTTCAAAATTAAGAAACTGATTTTTTCGGTCTGGATCCGGTTCATGTTCTAGTGTGGTGGGAATCAGAACCAATTTTTAGAACCTGATTTCGTATTATAAAACCAATTTTTGTTTGAAACTTCATCATTTAATGGTGCAGAGAATGGTCTCGAATTCACCATTGTGAGGCCTTTTAACTAGATTGGACCAGGATTTACTTCATTCCTGGCATTGATAGGGTTTTGGCATGCTTTGGTAATGTAGGTTCAAGTTTTGGAAGACATACATTTTGAATTGTTTTGGTTTTAGCTGTAATAATAATGTTCTTACTTGGGTTTCCAATCTCAGAATCTCCTACGCCGTCAGCCACTCAAGCTTGTCGAAAAACAGGAACACTGATAGCATAATTATAAGTAGACCCAGCCACGGTTATAGTTCGAACCAAAATCGAACCGGAATCGAACCGGAATCGTAAGGTTATGGTTCCATATGGTTCCGGTTCCAAAATCGGAACCAAACCGAACCCCCAACGTTTCGATTACAGATCCATAAAATTTGGAACAGTAACCGGACTGGAATCGAACCGATTTTTTTCAGTTCGGTTCTACGTTTCCAAAAAGTTGGAACCGTAGAACCGAACCGTGGCCACCTTTAATTATATGGGAATGAATACCCATATGAATCGATGCAGCTTACTATTGTAAAATAAGCAATTTTTCTGACTGCAAACTAGGAGAACAACTAATTTTAAATGAAACAAAAAATATTTTGAACAAGTATACATATAGGGTAATCCGGAATTGGACCGGAACCGATTATGAACTGATAAATAGGGTACCTTATTTAATTGAGTATGTTCTGATTCTAAAATCTTAGGAACCAATTTTTTTAGATAGGTTTCAGTTCCACTTGGAACAGAAACCGAAAACGATTTTGTTCACCCTTAATAATAAATATAATAAAAAGTGAATTCAAAATTCTCTTT
The DNA here is from genome assembly GCA_019454045.1 of Zanthoxylum bungeanum. NCBI lineage: Eukaryota > Viridiplantae > Streptophyta > Magnoliopsida > Sapindales > Rutaceae > Zanthoxylum > Zanthoxylum bungeanum. The sequence goes on along the minus strand of SKCR01038734.1, from coordinate 109,506 downwards.
TATTATCTAATATGATATCGGATATTAGGTCGTGACTTTTATAATTTCATTCTCCTTTATTCTTATCTGCACGTGGGGATCACGATCGATACGTGAACCTCACCCGTCACCTTCACTAAACCACCCCACCCCAAAACTAAATTTAACACCCATGCTTACTCTCATTCCCAGCCTTTTTAGCCACTGCGATAATATTCGACAAAATGTCCCCTCACTCAACCGATTAACAAAAATTTTCCATCACCAATAAACATGCAAAATGTCCCATCGGCGGCGTCGTCGTTGTGTCAGCACGCATCAGATATGTTTCTTAATAATCTTCAATCGCGAAGCCCTCTTGGGATCTCTCCAGATCCTCTAATTAGACCCGGTCACGGTTCCGATTCGGAATCGGAACTGAACCGGTTGGAACCGGAAGGTTCCGGTTCCAACCGATTTCGGTTCCAGTTCCAGAACCGTTGGCAACCGGTTCGGTTGGGGTTCCACCCCAAATCGAACCGGTCGGAACCGGTGGAACCTAACGGTTCCACCGGTTCTACGGTTCCGGTTGGAACCGTAGGGTTCTGGCTCCCTGCCCCAATAAGTTTTAAAAAATTAATTTATTCAAAATTTTATTAATGAAAATATAAATTACTAATATATCTCTAATAACGGTAATAAAACGGTTATATTTATGAGCATTTTTGGTATCAAAAAAATTCTAAAAATCTATAAATAGGATTCATTTTTCATTATTTCAACACACCAAATTCTCAACTCTCTTATTTTCTATAATTCTCTTATTCTCAATCTCACTTCAATTAGTTGTTAATTTGTTAAAATTTTCACAATTATTCAATTTTCTTATTTTTCTTCCTAATTTCTCAAACGAAAAATGGCAAGCTCATCTGAGAACATAATGTCAAATATGCCAACCCAAGAGAGCGGCCATAGTGTCAGTGCACAATCACGGAGAAGAAAAGTTAAGGCTCGGTCCTCGGATATTTTCAAAATCCATTTTACATTGGAACGCCTAGAAGATAAATCACAACGAGCAATTTGCAACTATTGTGGGGTTATCTATAAATTTTCTGGTGGATACGGCAATATGATCAAGCACATGGAAAAACATCATCCGGTTGAATTGGCATTGATACGACGCAAACTCAAATGGCCAGGTACGCATCATCTAGTAGAGATACGGGTGCTGTAGATTTATTTAAATATTCTGATGCAAAAAATAGAGAAGAATTTACGAAATTAACTTGTATGGCACATCTTTCTTTAAGCTTTGGTGAAAAACTTCATTTTACTAATTACGTGCATAATGCTTTAAATCCTGCTGCATGTAGAATGACTCGAAACACAACAAAACGTCATATTTTTAAATTATACAAAGATGGTACAATTATTTTAAATGAAATATTTAAAGAGATGAAAGGTCATATTTCTATATGTTCTGATATTTTGAGTGACCATTGGCAAACACACTCATACATGGGTGTGACTTGTCATTGGATTGATGCATCATTTACCATGCAAAAAACGACTTATTGCATTTAGAGTTTTTGATGACCAACATACTGCACATAATATTTATAGAATGATGAAGGTAATTTTTGATGAATATGGTTTAGTAGACAAAATTTTAACAATTGGATTTGATAATGCATCTGCAAATACGGCATCCATCAGTGATTTAAAATCCTTATGTGAACCAAATTTAGGGGGTCGATTTTTTCATATTCGTTGTACATGTCATGTCCTTAACATATGTGTGCAAGACTGACTAAAATTATTATCACATTTCCTTGATCCAATTAAAACAACACTTAACTGTATTTGGTCATATTCTCAAGTTAGGAGAGAATAGACCAAGTTTTGTAAAATAAATGGTATTAAACCGATTAAATTTTCAAGAGATGTTCCAACACATTGGAATTCAACTTATTTTCTTTTATGTCAAGCATTTCAATATAAAGATGCATTATGTAGTTTTTTTTCTCAACATGTTCAAAATATCACACTCTATCCTAGTCAATGGGATATTTGTGAATTTTTTTTAGATATTTTAAGAGTTTTTAATGATGCTACTTTAGTTTTTAGCGGTGTTTATTATCCTACGGCACATTTATTTCTTCTTGAGAGTTTGAATATTGTTGGCACTCTTGATGAGCATGTTGACAGCGACGATCCTAATGATCTTGTTTTGTTCGAAGCCATTACTACTATGAAGGTAAAATGGTTGAATTATTTTAGGGAAATTCCTTTACTTTATCTTGTTGCTACTCTTTTTGATCCTAGATTTAAATTAGAAGGTTTGAGTGGTGGTTTACAAGCTTACTATGGTTATTTAGGAATATTAGATGAAATTGATATTACAAGCATAATTACGAAATTAAGAAATGATTTAATTATTTTATTTAATGATTATATTGTAAGATATAACTTAGGAACATTAGGTGAATCTAGTAGTAGCAAACCGGTAATTCAAACAAGACTTGGCGCAGAGGATCATTGGTTATTGCAACGAAATAAAAAACGTAGAGATACGACAACTAATAACCCCGAATTAGATAATTATTTATCTATAAATTTTGAGTTTTCTAATGAAAGTTTATGCAGTAAAAATTTTAAAATCCTTGAATGGTGGAACCGGCATTAAAATATATATCATGTTTTATCAATTATTGCTAAAGAGATATTGGCAGCACCTATTTACACCGTTGCGGTTGAGCAAGCCTTCAGCTTGGGAGGTAATATATTGGAAGCTAGGCGATCTTCATTACATCCAAGCACTCTAGAAGCAACAACTTGTGTGGATGATTGGACTCGAGCTGGTATGAGACAACAAGAAGATGCCCCCGATGATTTTGAAGATTTGTTCGATAATGCTTCTGCAAGTGCAACAACAAGTGCAAGCGGAACCGGAGCCGAATGATCAACTGATAATGTTGATTAATAATTGTAAAATTATAATTTTAAAAAGGGATATGTCTTAAAATTGTAATGGAACTATGTGAGCTTTGATTCCTCTCACCCTTGGAGGTTACGTAGGCAACTTAAATTTTTAAAAATTTAAGCTCAAGCTCTTCAATGTAATAATTTTTTTATTTATAAAATTAAACTCATTTATTTTAATTTATTTTCAAAATTAAAAAAAAAAGGTTTGGAACCTTGAACCGAACCGGTCGGTTCTGGTTCGGTTCAAGGTTCTGGTTCCACTTAAGTGTGGAACCGGAAACCTCCTGGTTATGTTCGGTTCCGAACCGCCGGCCGGGTCTACCTCCAATCGAGGTGGATGGAGAATTTCTGGACAGAGGTTTGACTTCAAATCAAAGAGATTCTTATTCTTCTGTATTTTTTATACTTCCTAGTGCCCATTTTCTTGAAGTGTGCTTTATTCTCTTTTCGTATTTCCGCTCCTCTTCGGGATTCGGCTCTGGCTTAGATTTTCACGCTCTTTTGAGGACTTCTCTCTCTGGCTTCGGCTCCTTCGTGAGATTGCGCTCTCTTTCAAGGTTTGGCTCTTTCTTTGGCCTCGGCTCCCCATTTAAGCTTCGTAGGTTAAAGCTAATCAATTATCTTCAAATTTCAAAACTTCAGGTTTCAAGATTTCTACTTCTGATTTCAAGATACAACCTCAAATTTGCTCATTTGTCACCAACTTGAATTTGAGGGGTGTAAATAAAATAATATATATTTATTATAAAAAAATATTAATGAAATATTATCTCTTACTATGGAAGTAATCTCGAAGATATAATTCCTAAAATCCGTAGGTTTTATGATATTATTATATTTCCATTATTAGTATGAGTTATTTCCTATTTTAGTTTGATATATTACCTATATAAAAAACCATACTATTATAAATATATATAGAGTGAATTCAATTTTTTTTTCATTATTTAACAATATAAATGAGTTTTGAGTGTTATTGAGAGATCACTAGTATGTCATGACATAAGAATTGTTGACATTTTATCTATATCCCGGTATAATTCGAATACCCTGTGATAAAAGGACTATTCGTTATACCTAGATTTCGACTAGTATGGTTCAATGTGATTATTTGTGGTGTCGTAATTTACAAGTGGGTGGATTAGAACATAGAAAGTAGTTACGTGACAAATATACATGAATCTAGAGTCTCGCAATATGAAGTGTACTCGTTGAGAACTTGGTCAATTATTTATGAATAATTTAGATTATTCAAAATTATTACACATGTTGGGGCATTTTATAACTGATATGTATATGTATTTGATATGTAATTCGATTTGATACATATTAGATTAAATCTGAATTTATAGACACATATAATAAATAATTAAATTATTTATTTATTTGATAAATAATTAATAAATAATATATGGTTGATATATACATGTGTGTGACACATGTAATGCATATATCAATAATATATTATTTATTTTGGAATTAATTTTATTTGGTGCATATCTTAAGACACATGTGTGATTATAAATTAATTTGATTAGTTTAATTAAAAGCTTTTATATGTCTCGAAATTTAATATGAGATTAAAATTAATTTTTTGGACAATAATGCCCCTAATAATCGACCATATGGGTATAAATTTGGTCAATTTATTTTGCTCAAATTTTAGGCTTGGAAATGATTTCTAAAATCAGGGTTAGGGTTTCTATATCATAAAATTGGAAATGAAGCAAAGAAAATAAGCAATTGGAGATTACAAATTAAATTAACGTAATTTTAATTTGTGAAATTTTGTTTCTAAATTTCAATTTTTTAAATATATTTTGATATATATACTTCCTTTAATATTTTGTGATTACATTTTAGAAATCCTAATTGGATAACCCATGATCTAAGCATATGTAATAAATTGATTTAATTAGTGTAATTAAATCAATTAGGATAATCAATTATCATTATGTCACAATCCCCTCCCTATAGCGGGCCCAACCCTAGAAAGGGGTCCGAGAAACCACTTCAGCCTGATCACTTACATGTCATGCAACTGAATAAATTTGAAAGAAAAAATAATATTCCATAAAATGCAATTCAATAAACTTCAAATAATGTTTACATCAAAAGTATGTGAAATATAAAACTTGTCCTAAATCTCTTATCTCAAAAGCAAAAGAAATGTCTCGACCAATCCGACTGACGGCTGTGGTAAACGAGTCAAATCCTGGCACTGATACTGCTACTATTACGCTGGCGGACTACCTGGGATGTTTGGGAAATGAGGGGTGAGCTTACAGAGCTCAGTAAGTAAAAACACCTATACTCTTAAGATGATCTCACTAACAAAATATAATAATTAATTATTGAAAACGATAATTGTTATATAAGGGCTATCACTTACGAAACATACTCACAATACAACATCTCAATCAAACAAGGTTTGCTAGTCGGATTCGATATAATAATGGATTGAATCCATTGGGATATTATCAACATCTCACCTCCCAAGGTTTCCCACCATATAATCCCACATAAATATGCAAGAGTGGGATTGAACCACACGCCTTTGCTAAACTCACAGAACCTCGCAACTCCGACCACTGTTATACTAAATCTGGCAGCATAACAATAATAACACACAACATCTAATACAACAAACATCATCTCATTCCATCCATCATCTCATCTCAAAGCCACATAGCACTCAAACATTTCGGTTCATAATACAAACATTCAATTATACCAAAAATTTGTATTCACAATTTATGTTCTCCTGCTATCAATTACTCAATATAATTTTCAAACATATGTGCATATATATATATATATATATATATATATATATATATATATATATATATATATATATATATATATATATATTACGTAAACTCAAATATCAAACATCAATCAACAAACATTTATGTTAAGGAAATCATCGTGCTTTGTACTTACCTCAATCCACGCAAAACTTTCTATATCTATATGTCCTCGCTAAAGCTAGAAATAAATAAATAAATATAAAATTACGATCAGGTCCATATATTTTACTAAATTATAATTTTACCCTTAAACTTTCTAAATTTTCACTTTAACCCCAATACTCTTTAATATTATCGATTTAGTCCCAAAACTCCCAGTTATCACCTATTACTCACTGTAAGAATTTACACATTTTTGTCCATAAACATGTCAATTTACGAATAAGTCCAAAACTCTCAAAACATATATTTACACCCCTAAAACTATAAAATATAACATACTGAGCTCCAACGACTTCAAAATTACAGAACGAGGTGATCAACAGACAGTACAAGTCACCAGGGATATAACAACGGTGGTGATAATGATAGATGCTCGGTGGTTACTGAAGAACGATCAAACGATGTTAACTTTCATTTTTAGCTCATTTCACGACAACCAAAGGTCTAATTTGGGCAATTGAAGTATCTAACCTGCTGTAGGCACTGTATTTTTTTGGCATGAAAGTCCCGATGATGAGTCTCATTTGGAGACACTATCTTTAAGTCGTGGAAGTCGCGGGAAACGGATGTCGGAAGGGGAAAAGTCAAGAATGGATATTTGTGGATTTTATTCGGTTGTTTAGTCTCGGGTTCGCTAGTTGGATTTATGCTTTAAAATACCTTTGACCCAAAACCCCCGCAAACCACTTAACATTGGCCCAAAACCTTTGAAACACACCAAGCCCACCACCAAAAGCCAACCACACGCCCACCATAAGCCCATACATGCCCAAGCCCATTTAAAACACATCCAAATAATAAAACACATATTTAACACATGGGAAATTAAAATAAAACAAATAAAATCTAAATAATAACCTACCAAAATAAAACAAATCATATACCAAATTAAAATAAATCAAATATAAGATATTCCTAACTTAAACAAATCTTGTCCCCAATTAAATATATTTTTTCCTTGTGTGACACTAATTAAATGACATTTTTTTATTACACAAATTCCTTTCCTATTCAAACAAGAGAAACCCTAGGATTTATCTATAAAAGAAATCAAAAATCAACCCTTGAGACCCCCAGCTTAATTCACGCCTAAGACATAAACAATAGCCCTCATTGCCGTCTAAGAAGATCCCTAAGAACTCACCTCCATAGCCACTCACATAGTCCTCACACTTGTCCCTTTCTCACTTAGCCACTCTCATAAACCTCATACCCCACTTAATTCACGTTAAATAAGTCACCATAGCAGCCATACACTCACGCCACCTGCCTCCTTCAACACACAACCCTTTGACGCAAACAGCCAATAGACCTCACGCACCAACAACCAGTACACATTACCCATTCACACACTAAGAGCCTTCTTTCCAAACTGCCTTCCCATAATCAACGCCAAACAGTCTCATATCCTTACCGTGAAAACTGCCAGTGAAACAGTTCCTTATCACGCCCAAATGTCAACCAGAAACTGCCCAAACTACCGTACCTTTACCGTGAAAACACTGCCCTAAACAGCCCAGCACATCACCAGAAAACTGCCTAAAACTGTCCAGAAAAAACCCCACAAAACTGCCTAGTTTTTACCCCATAAAACCCGTAAACTGCCCAGTCAAAAAACTGCAAACTGCACCCGTAAATAGCAGCCTTTTATCCGCAAAATAGCAGCCCTTTAACCGTAAAAACAGCAGCCCTTTAGTAGCATAAAACTGCCCAAAATAGTAGCCTTTTACCGTAAAATAGTGACAAAAAAATAGCAGCAAAATAGCAGTAAAACAGAGCGAAAATAGCGTCCCAAACAGCAAAACAGCGAGGGAAAACATTGAACCAGTGAACCGGAGGAGTTACGAAGCATCCACCCTTCCGACGACCGTGTACCGTAATTCCGATAGATGATTTAAAAGGTTAGACCTGAGGGCACTTTCGTATTTATTTTTTAATTATTTTATTTATTTATTTCGCATGAGAGTCGTTTGTGGATGCATGTTGTGGCTTTGAATGGATGGGAAAATGTATCGTCTCTTGTGGTATATAGGATGGAAACTCAGACGTAAATTCCGTAGCCGAATCCGAATGGACGGTAGTGCGGTCTGTACTTGGGAGACAACTCCACGTACCACTTGAGCAAACGTCACATATTTCACTTTATTATATCTTATTTGTTTATTACTCGCATTTTATATTCCGTCATTTAATTTCCGTATGTTATTTGCTTGTGTGTTGATGATATAGTGCACATGGCTTAGTATGTTGGTCTAAAGGTCCTCTATTTGAGAGAATAAAAGTCTAAAAGACTACCTTTACGACAGTACTTTACCGTGTCGGACGAAGTATGTTCGATTGAATGCGAGATACGTTTAATCGGACATGCGAAGTCTCATATCTTTGTCTTATTTATTTTATATGCATTGTGATGTGATACGCATGGGCTTACTATGTTGGTCTAAAGGTCCTCTATTTGAGGGAAGAAAAGTCTAAAAGACTACCTTTACAACAATACTTCGCCGCGTCTTTCAATATTCTGCCATTTAATTTCCGTATGTTATCTGTTTGTGTGTTGATGATATAGTGCGCATGGGCTTAGTATGTTGGTCTAAAGGTCCTCTATTTGAGAGAAGAAAAGTCTAAAAGACTACCTTTACGACAGTACTTTGCCGCGCCGGACGAAGTATATTCGATTGAATGCGAGATATATTTAATCGGGCATACGAAGTCCCAAATCTTTGTCTTATTTATTTTATATGCATTGTGATGTGATGCGCATGGGCTTAGTATGTTGGTCTAAAGGTCCTCTATTTGAGAGAAGAAAAGTCTAAAAGACTATCTTTACGACAATACTTCCCAGCGCCTTCCAATATTCCGTTATTTATTTTCTGCAAGTTATCTATTTATGTGTTGATGATATAGTGCGCATGGGCTTAGTATGTTGGTCTAAAGGTCCTCTATTTGAGAGAAAAAAAGTCTGAAAGACTACCTTTACGACAGTACTTTACCGCGCCGGACGAAGTATGTTCGATTGAATGCGAGATACTTTTAATCGGGCATGCGAATTCCCATATCTTTGTCTTATTTATTTTATATGCATTGTGATATGACGATCATGGGCTTATCAAGTTGGATTAAAGGTCCTCCATTTCGAGGGATCAAAAGCCTAAGGGTTACCTTTGCTATGACGTTTTGCCGCGCCATTTATTATTCCGTTATTTGCATTTCTGTATCGCATCATTGCACGTTTATTTCTATGTATAATTACCTCTTTAATCATCTCTTTGCATTATGCATCCAATTACTTCTCTTCATTATGCATGATTGTATAATTGTTATTTACTTGTGTTTCCGTATGCGTAAGTACAATATATTTATGAAATTATGTGTTTACCGTTATTCCATTTTACTTTTATGCATGCTTGTGTAATTGTTATTTACTTGTGTTTCCGTATGCGTAAGTACAATATGTTTATGAAATTATATATTTGTCGTTATTCCGTTTTACTTTTATGCATGCTTGTGTAATTGTCATTTACTTGTATTTCCTTATCCATGAATATAATGTGCTTATAAAACTGTATGTTTGTCATTGTAATGACTTACTTTCAAAGCATGCAAACTTAGATATATGTTATATGTAAGTTCAGATATGAGTTTTATTTTTATGCATGTGAACTTAGGAATAGAATACTTTTAAACATATATGTTGCATAGATTCGGTTAATTCATTACACAAATCATATCATTACAAGTGGCATAAGTAAGAGACCATTCCGAACCCAATGGTTTGAGGTCTTCCCTTGCATGGGGTGAGTGCAGCCTTAAATCATATTTTCCCGGTTCACACCGGGTGGAGACTCCATGTTATTTCTCCGGTTTAGTTCCCCCGCGGGTTATTTCGTACTCCTAACTAGGCCCCGAGCATAGAACAGCATCGTCCATATTTGTGTCCCTACACCCGCATATCTCGACGAGGAGAAGATTCTGATTCGGGAGGTATTTTGAACTCACGGCGGCACGTAGGCACGTGAAGCTGTGACGCGGCGGCGTGTAGGAGCGCGTGTGATAGAATCAGGTCGTCGGACTGACGGTGTTAGCTTCATCTCGTCGAGGGAATTCTCCTGGAGTGGTCACTTGCCGGAAAAAGTGGTCAGAAGATGACGAACGAGCCTCTTTCTCTCTCTTGCCTATATTTTCTCTCTCTACTGGCTTGACTCTCTCTCTCTGTCATTGGTCCTTGAAAATTTCTATTCCTTTTCTCTACTGATCAATCACACCCTCACCCTCCATTTGCTTTCAAGATAAACACACATCACAAAATAAGCTTAGAGTTTTTTTTATAGATATATATATATAGTTAGTATAGTTAGTTTAGGTTTGTTAGTGTGTGACAATTAACATAGAGTAGTGGGGATATGAGCAAATAAAAAGATAAGGAGATCAAATTATGGGTAAGTTAAATTTCAAGTAATAACCACTCAAGAGATAAGGTCTCATAATCTACACACTTTACAAAAAATTCGTCCTCAAAATTTCTCAATCCTAGAATAGCTCTGGATATTTCTCCCTCATGTCTTGTTCCACTTCCCAAGTAGCCTCTTGTATGTGATGATTAGTCCACATGACCTTTACAAGAAGGATAAGTCTGGATCTTAATTCTTGAACCTTCCACTTTACGATCTTTATGGGCTTTTCTTCATAAGTCATATTCTCACTCAATTCGACCAGTTGACTCTTCATAATATGAGTAGGATCTGATACATACTTCTTCAGTACATATACATGATGTACGTTATGAATCCTTTCTAATTCCACTGGTAATGTCAAGCGATATGCTACTTTGTCAACTCTCTCCAATATCTCAGAATGACCAATATAACGCGATGCCAACTTTCCATTCCAGCCAAATCTCAATACTCCCTTCTAAATGGAGACTTTTAAGAAGACTTTATCCCCCACTTGGAACTCAATGTCCTTTTTTCTTTTATCAACATAACTCTTTTGTCGACTCTATACCTCAAATAGTCTAGCTCGGATAAGTCTGATCCTCTCAAGTGTCATATCTACTAGGCCTGAACCATGGATCTGTCTATCTCCAACCTCACCACAACAAATAGAAGTCCTACACCTCCTCCCATATAAGGCCTCAAACGGAGCCATACTGATACTCGCCTAGAAGCTGTTGTTGTAGGCAAACTCTATCAAATATAGATGACCACCCCATCCACCAGCAAAAGTCAATACACACGATCTCAGTAGATCTTCCAATATCTGAATAGTTAGCTCCGACTGCCCGTCAGTCTGAAGGTGAAATGATGTGCTCATAGTAATCTTTGACCCCATAGACTTCTGGAAACCCTGCCAAAAATGAGAAGTAAATATGGCATCTCTATCTGATACAATCGATGTCGGTACTCCATATAACTGCACAATCTGCTCCACATACAGTTTTGCTAGCCACTCTAGTCCCCACTTAACTCAAATCGTGAGAAAATGAGCAGATTTAGACAATCGATCCACTATCACCCAAATTGTATCACAGCCTTTCAGTGTCCTCTGTAGCCCTACTACAAAATCCTTCGTAATATTTTCCTATGGCCACTCAGGTATAGATATAGGGTGGAGTAATCTAGCTGGGTGCTAATGTTCTGCCTTAACCTATTACAAATCAGACAACGAGATACAAACTCTGAAATTTCTCTCTTCATTCCCGACCACCAATATGTTTTCTTCAGATTCTGATACATCTTGGTGTTCCCAGGATGCTTATTGTACGGAGCACCGTGAGATTCATCCAAGATCTTCTACTTAAGCATTCTGATAGATGATACTACAACTCTATCACTAAAAATTAATACATCATCTGCACTAAATATGAAAGTAGTAATCTCTCTCTCTACAGCCTCTGTTTTCCATTTCTTGCATTGTTCATCTTCATTTTGTGCTATTTTGAGTCTATCTAGTAGTGTAGGCCGCACTTTCATATGAGCAAGAAGTCCTCCTCTGTTAGATACCTTAAAAGTCAAATGTAACGTTGCCATCTCCTCAAACATCTTCTGTCTAGCTCTCAGAAATTACAGTTTACCCACGTTATTCTAACTTAGTGCGTCATCAACTACTTTGGTTTTTCTCGGATGATAATTAATAGTACAATCATAGTCATTTAGGAACTACGTCTAATGTTTTTACCTAAAATTCCACTCTCTCTGAGTGGGGAGGTATTCAGGCTCTTATAGTCGATATAATTCTCATACTTGGCACCATATAAATAATACCTTTAAATCTTAAGAGCATATACAATCGCTGCTAACTCTAGATCATGGGTGGGATTATTCTTCTCATGGCTCTTCAACTATCTCGATGCATATGCAATCACTCTCCTATGATGCATCAACATAAATCCTAACCCTTGATGCGATGCATCCGTATAAACCACATATCCATCAAGTCCATATGGTAGAGTGAATACCGGTGTAATAGTTAATTTCTCCTTCAAAATTCGGAAGCTCCTCTCACAATCATCAGTCCACACAAATGGAACTTCTTTTCTTATCAATTGAGTCATCGGAGCAGTAATAATAGAGAAATCACGGATAAAGCGACGATAGTAGCCTGCTAATCACAAGAAGCTTCAAACCTCTATTTCTGTTCTCGGTCTCTCCCATTTCAAAACTGTTTTGACCTTCTGTAGATCTACAAAGATACCCTCTCCATAGATGATATGTCCCAAAAATTCCACATTGTCCAGTCAAAACTCACATTTATAGAATTTGGCATATAATTGCTCCATTCTCAAAATATTCAATACCAATCGAAGGAGCTGCTCATGATCGATCCATGAGGTCGAATACACAAGGATTTCGTCAATAAACACTACAACAAACTTATCCAAATACAGCTGAAACATCATATTCATCAAACCCATGAATGTTGCAGGTGCGTTACTAAGTCTGAATGGCATCACTAGGAACTCATAATGTTCGTATCTCGTTCGAAATGCAATCTTCAAAATATCCACATCTCAAATCCTCATCTGATGATATCCCGATCGAAGATCAATTTTTGAGAACACCGAGGATCCTTGAAGTTGATCAAACAAATCATCGATACTAGGTAATGGGTGCCGATTCTTAACCGTTACCCTATTGAGCTGACGATAGTCGATACACAATCTTAAGATCATATCATTCTTTTTCACAAACAATACTGGTGCTCCCCAAAGTGATACACTAGGTCTAATAGATCCAACAGTTCTTGTAATTTTTCTTTTAGCTCCTTCATTTCTGTTGTGGCCATACAGTATGAAGTTATCAAAATAGGGGCAGTACCATGTATCATATCTATAGTGAACTCTAGATCTCTACGTGGAGGCAATCCTGGTAACTCATCAGGAAACACGTCATGATACTCCCTCACAACTGGAATATTTTCTATATACGTTGATTCATCCTCATGAACTGTAGCAATACTCGTTAAAAAGCCTTTACACCATTGCTTGATCATTCTACAAGCCAACATGGCAGAAATGATAGGTGCCACAACCCGACTACGATCACTGACTACCTTGAACTCCCCGTCATCTGATCTAAACCTTATTTCTTTGCCGCTGCAATCAATAACGACTCTATGAGCTGTCAGCCAATCCATCCCTAAAATCAGACTGAATTTATCCATCACTGACTGGTAAAGTACAACTGGTAGTTGTCTCCCCTCAATCTCCACACCTAATCCCTTGTATATTGTATCTATCCCGATGTTCTTCCCCGACGGAAGACTCACAATCAAAGGAATCATGTCAGACTCTAATACTCTACCTAGAAAAGAAATATAAGCAGTGGCAATAAAAGAATGTGTAGAACCCGTATAAAAAAGAACTCAGACAAGTATACATGATACTCGAATTGTACCAGATACATCATCACCACCATCATGTATCTCCTGCTCTGTCATGGCAAAAATATGTCATCTGTCAGTATCGGGTGTAGTATATGTCTGAGATGTCTATCCTCTACCACCATATGCTCCACTCGGAGTCTCTCTGCCTCTGCCGTATGTGAAACCCAAGCCTCGCCCACGACTACCACCAGAACTAGTCCCTCTACCACGTCCCACTGTCACTGATCCTTCTACTAGTTGCTCAACTCATCGAGATCCATCACCAATAAAACAATCTATGGCCAAATGTCCAAACTGCTGACATTCGTAAAATCTCTTTGCTCGGTTGTATTGTGTACTGATATGACCCTCTTGTCTAAAATTATTGCATTGGCGTGTGCTCGTCGGTCGAGATACTACACTCATTACATTCTGATCAATAGATGGTACTGTGACTCTACTATAGACCCCTCAGTTTGATCCCCATGGAACTGTCCTCGAGGAGGTGCACTTTGTGTGCTTCTGGTTGGTACCCCACTGTGTCTCGATTGTGGGGAATACTGTCTACTATTTAATCTGCCATATCTCTCATCAGAAACCTCATCTCGCTCTATTTTCCTGCTCTCTCGAAAGGCGCTCTGTACTCTCTCTTGATTTTGATGTCACTCCCAATAATCATAGCCCTATCAACAAGTGCTGTATATGACAGATTTCCCAAAATCGAGATCTGTGACCTGATCTTCTATTTCAATCCTCCATTGAACTTCTCCTATTTGTCTTTCTCTCGTACCGGGATAGGGAAATCATTCGCCTCTCATACTCATCACTGTCTCTGATGGTCCCTGAACCATATGCTCAATCTGACGATGCTACTCACTGCGATAAGCATAAGGAAAGTACTTTTCATTGAAGGCTTCCTCGAACATATCACATGTGATATACTGAGGTCTTGTAATTCCATATTCTCTCTAGTAATTTGGTGCTCTCAATCTATCTGTCAGTACAATCTCAGTGTGCTTCCACCAGATCTTCACCTCACATCTCATCATAAAAGCAGTAAACTTACCTTCTCTTGATCTGTCAGGTCTAGCACACTGAATATATGCTCGATGTCATTCTTCCATTTCTCTACAGCCAGGGGATTAGTTGTATCATGAAACTGATGAGGCCTCAAATTAAGAATTTGATATAACTTGCTTGTACTACCACCGCTGCTCGAAGATATATTGGTCCTCTGGAAACCATCTGTGTAACTACATCAATAAACCTCCCCAAAATATCTTCTAGATTTGTGGCTATCGGGGGAACTGAAGGAGCGACATGAGTCATAGAAGGTAAAGTCGGAGGAACTGGGTCAGGTGCAGCTGTAGGAATAACGGTGAGGGCAACTGTCGAAACTACTGGAGATATGCGTCTAGAACCTTCACCAACCTCAACAATCGAAGGAACAACAGATGAAGCTACATCTGGTTCAGGATCTACAGGCTGAGTCTGAGGACTCTCAATATTAAGCATCGACACTCTTGTTTATCGTCGAGCTCTTCCTCTCCTACGTTGAGTACTACTACCACGGCCACGTCTACATATTTTACTACAAATATAAAACTATTATTTAATACTCTCACCTAATGCAAAATGTCTACATAATCTATAACCTTCACTTTAATACCAAAATTTGTCAAGATTCGCTCCCTGGAGCGGGCCCAACCTTAAAAAAGGGTACACAAATCACTTCAGCCCGAGCACCTACATGTTATGCAACTGAACTAAATTTACAAAAAAAAATAATATTTTACAAAATGAAATTCAATAAACCTGAAATAATATTTACATCAAAAGTATATGAAAACATGAAAATTGTCCTAAATCTCCTATCTCAAAAGACAAAAGAAATGTCTGGACCAACTCGACTGACGGTTGTGGTAAACGAGTCAAATCCTAGTATTGATAGTGCTACTGTTGCGCTGGTAAACTACCTATGATGTTTGGGAAATGAGGATGAGCTTAAACAGCTCAGTAAGTAAAAACACTCATACTCTCAGCATGACCTCACCAACAAAATATGTATAAATAATAATTAATAATTGAAAAAGACAATTATTATATAAGGGCTATCACATACGAAACATACTCACAACATAACATCTCAATCAAACAATGTTTACTAGCCGGATTCGGTATAATAATGGATTGAAACTATTGAGAGAGTATCAACATCTCACATCCCAAGGTTTCCCAATATAATCTCGTATAAATGTGCAAAAGGTGGATTGAACCATATGCCTCCACTAAACTCGCATAACCTCGCATCTCTGGCCACTATTATACTAAATCCGGCAACATAACAATAATAACGCAATCATCTAATACAACACACATCATCTCACTTCATCCATCATCTCATCTCAAAGCCATATAGTATTCAAACACTTCGGTTCATAATACAAACATACAATTATACCGAAAATTTATATTCACAATTTTTGTTCTTATGCTATCAATTACTCAATATAATTTCCAAACATATGTGTATAAATATATTTATACTATATTACGTAACCTCATATATCGAACATCAATCAACAAACAATTATGTTAAAGGAAGTGATAAGGGAAAAATATATCAATATTTACCGCTCCTTTTACTTAATATTTTGTATACTTTCTCGGATATTGTGAATATTTTTATGTGTTTTTTGTTATTTTACAGATAAATAAAGTTTCAAAACTCACTGGAATTGAATCAGAGCTAAAATGGTGAAATTCGGATAAAAATGACAAAATTGCAAATTTTTTATTCTCTCATTGTGACGCGCAACATCCTCTGCGTCACGACGCGCAACTAATAATTTAACTGCCGACACGCGTTATCATATGCGTCATCACATGCATCATCATCGCGTCATCATGACATCCACGTCGCGGCCAAGTCTTTATGCGTTACGACTCCGAGCCAATTATTGAGCTGCCGACACTTGTACATTACTGTAGTACGCGTCGCGACTCATATAATTTATGCGTCGCAATGCATGACGTTTGTAAAGCCTATAACTTGAGGATGAATTTAGAAGAAAAAATCATACTTTCTTCTGTGGAATTTCCTTAGAATACTAAGAAGAGAGTATCTTGTTTGTTTATTTACAATTTTCTTGTATTAAAATTTTATTTTTGCAATAAATCATTCTTTGTTTTACTTAAAAGCATGAGTAAGTAAATTCTTTCTACTGGGGTGAAAAGGTGGAGTTTTTATTATTATAATTTAGACTAATCTCCCTTAATTATAATATATAAATTATTTTAAAACCTGACTTAATGGGATATCGCCTTTATGGTCGATTGAACTTAATTAAATTAATTTTGACCTGACTTAATTGGATAACGCCTTTATGGTCGGTTGGAATTAATTAAAATCCGACTTAATCAAGATACTGCCCGTATGGTCGGTTGATAATATAACGTAAATTTATATATTATAATAAGAGAGATTTCTAAATTATGAGTAATAAAAGTGAATCCTCTAACCCCCAATATTTTATTTTATTATTTTATTTTATCTTTTTAATTTTCAAATTTCAAATTTGTTTTAAAATATTTTATTTATTTAAGTCTTTAATAATCTTAGGTATGTGTTGTAACTAAATACTTTGTCTGGGGTTGTGATGAAAACCAATATCAATGATTTAATAAGTTGACTTTTCTTATGTCTTGTGTAATGTATTGGTTTATTTATTGAGTTTAGTACTTAATAAATCTTGTTATTTGGCGACTAATAAGATTGATTTGGTAAACTTAAAATAAACTTGGAAAAGAGATTTTAGGTTTAGCATTTATAACGCCCAGAAATCCAAACTAATGTTATATTTTGAGACGAGTATTATATAATACAAATTATGTTTGAGCACATATATATTCATGGAACGATTTTGGGGATAATCCGTGGATTCCTCGAAATTCCAATACAAAACTGTATTATGTTCCACTCCGAATAACCTAAGGTATTTTGACCGTAACTTTCTCGTATGAACTCTGATTTTTATGAATTCTATATCACCGGAAAGATGAGATCGAGATCTACAACTTTGACGTTGAATGGTTTTTCAAATTTGGATCAGAAACTGATCAAAATATAGATTAAAAATTCATATGAATAATATTTTCGGACTCAACTAGAAGAATCTCAAACCTTCTCCACATTTCCACATTTTTCTCTATTATTCCAAATATAAAATAACCCCTACTATATAAAGAGAACACTATTCACCAATTCACAAAATTAGAGTAAAAAAGAAAGAAAGAAAGAAGACGTGAATGAGAGAAGAAGAAGGAGGAGAGAAGAAGAAGAAGAATAAAAAAAAAAGAAGGAAGAAGAAAAATGAAAGAAGAAAAGGAGAAATAGAGGAAAGGCTTAGCAAGCATGAAGAATTTTGGAAGATAAAGAAAACAACAAGAAGGAAGATTATCCACAGGAACCACGATCTTCTTCGATTGAGGGACTCAGTGCAAGCCAAATTCCAAAATTTGTGAGTGGATATTTTCTTTTAAGTTGATTTTCATTATGTTGTTGCTTAAATTAGACTAATTTTTCGCTTTTAGGGCATTAGCCAATTTTATTATCAGTTATATTTTGTTCAACATATTTAAGAAATGATTTAGAAAAAGAAATATTTAAACATGAGTTTTATATTTTTTAGACATGGGGAAAAAACTCACCTCAGTATGTAACTTGTTACAGACTTGGAATTGATGGATGATATGTGCATATGTAGTGGACTGAGAGGACGTCGATACGTAACGCCTCCAGATCCTAGTTCAGGATAAGGGATGAAAAATGCCCTTATATCCTAGTTTCAGAGCTTGGAGGGTAGCATAGATCCGCACCCCCAGTTCTAATTCAGTGGCTTGGGGGACGGCGACACATAACGCCCCAAGACCATTAGTTTCATGGACAATAGTGGCATACTTTTGGGGACTACGATACGTAATATCCGAAAGTCATGGATTTGCACCCCTGGCTCTTGTTAGGTGTATGAGGGACGGCGATATGTAACGCCCTCATACATCAAGTTTTCAGAGACAGGTCAGTTTTCAGATATAAGGTTTTAAGAAAACAGTTTTCAGAGATCAGATTTTAGAAATAGTTTTCAGAAAATAGATATTTTAGAAATAGCTTTCAGAAAAGATCTTTCATATATAAGTTTATAGAGCTAGACTTTCAAAAGCAGATTTCAGAAAGATAAGTTTTATAAAAGAAATTTTAGACAAGATTTTTCAGAAAAAAGTTTTCATATAAAGCTATCTTTGAATTTTGGTTTAGAATCCCTATATCTATATAACAATATTTCAGATTTCGTCCACTCACTTAGATCGCACAATGATCTAACCTATACTCCCAATTTTCTTGCTTTGAAGGTATTCTCAGAGGACGAGTATGGCAGATATTGATGCAATCACTAGGGTATGGAGTCTACCAATTCAAATCAAAAAGAGTGAGAGTCTAGTCAGTGTCAAGTAAAAGTTATGTATTAAGACTTTGGTTATGTGATAGTCATTATAAAAATAAGTGTTATTGAGTATACAATTATTTATTTTGAGTTTTCATATTTTGTTATTAAGTTTGGGTTTCGGTTCCATACATAAGATATTTAAACAGAGAAAATAGTATTAGCATTGTTCATGATTACAGAGTCAGAGCCTCAGAGAAATAATACGGTATATTCCTTACCGGTAGCATCTCTCTGATTGGGGATGTTACATATATCGAGCTAACATGGGGACCAAATAGACCTACAACTTCGAGCTACAATAATCCCAAGATATTAATTAAAACTTTTTAATCAAATATTCTGAATTATTAACTTTAAGTTATTCCATTAAAAACCTAAAGTTGCACTCTCGTTACTGCATATATATTTTATACCGAAACTCATCGGCATGCACTGATATAATCACTATATACAGATTGACCCTCCACGAGTATCTCATAATTAGAGCCGGGTCATAATTTCCATTATACCCCTCTAATTATTTTTTGCCATAAGTAACATTGATTCTCTAATGAATGATTTATTCATAACTATTATGAATATTAATCTTTCAATTCGTAATATAAAGACTTGAGCACTATAATCGTTCAGGTACCTAATCAACCCTTAAGGAATATACTCATCTACTTCTCGTAAGAAGGAGTTGATTCTATATCTATGTAAAATATCCACAGACACACACCAAATCATGTCCCCAAAAAAAGTAGCTATTGGTTGGGGTTTCTTCACCAACATCGCCTCTGTAAGTCAAATGACATAGCCTACCATACTTAAGTTCATATTTCACTAAGGATTCAGATCAACCCATATATGATTATCTATTAGGTTGATATGAATTTCTTTTTCCAATAGATATTAAAAGAAAATCATTTATATCTTGGTCAATTCCTATATGATCGCATCATCTAAGATGCCTTAATTCCTATGTCTATTGAGAAGTGGCCGCGAGTGCGCAGCGGAAAATTTAAAAATTATGATGCCGCTATCCCATTGCCCAAGACTCACTTGTTTTGATTATTCTACAAGCCTAGACATGTTACTATATATTCTAAGCATAAAAAACTCATAAAATATGCAAAGAAAATAAACCTAAACATGCTAACTATCATAAGACCTCTAATTAAAATAAAGAAAGAAAAATACTTACTTGAACCAAAGACTCATCCAGTCCTCCCTCCAATCTACAAGCTTTTCTCTAACTCAGCAAGCTCTTCCACGTTCCAAAGAGTCACCCAAGTGTGTAGCTTCCAAAGATGCACACACCAAAGCCAAAAACTCAACGCCAAGACTACGCCTTGAGTGCACAGGTATTTTGCCCTTGGTGCTAGCCTAGACAAATACCTCAAAGCTTTTAACTTGAGATTCCTCTAGTTAATTAGACTTAAGGATCCTCAATATCAGTGGCTTACTCTTTAAACTTTAGAGTTTCTCACTTATATAAACCCAAGATATGAAAGGTTTTTGGTGTAAAATTTGTAAAGAATTCTTTGGGTTTATATAGGTGCTCCAAAGACAACAAAATTAATTAAGAATCCGATGTGGGATAAATAATAATTTAATCTTAGCCATTGGATCTTAATTTAGTGGTTTAATGAGATTATAAAACCCTAATAAGAGTTTGGTAGGAGTTTGAGTCGAATTGGAATTCAAAACAAATAAAATAAATAAATAATAATAAAAAAACATAGTTTTTTCTTATTCATTTTTTCAATTCCCAAAGTGTCCCTATCGTCATTCACCAATCCCTAAGTCACTTTGGAACCTCATAAATGATCTGTTCAATAATTAAACACATTGAACTATTTATGAACAATTCCTACAGTAATCATTTATGCTGTTAAATTTGTATTGTGCATTGTTAACCATTGTTTTCGATTTTTTTGTGTATGACCTTTTGGATTCCCCTCAAGTTGGATATGAAATGAATCGTGATAATTTAATCGAACATAAATTATCCTCCGATCATATGGTCGTTCGATTTCAATGACCAAGGTTGACATCTAGCAACATGCCAAGGCCCCCAAATCAGAAGGAAAGATATATATTCATTTTTGTATGTGATTTACATATGATACGGTCCCTCACCTCATTGTATCCCACCGTTTGATCTATGGTAAGGAAAATATCTACCTATATAGTCAAAGGTATGATGTTGACAGTGTCATGAATTGTGCTAACCCAAGAATCTTATATGATTTTTCCGCTGCGACCACAGTCTCAAGCACTGATCACACATATCAACCCACGACCTGGAATACTACTCTTGTAAGAAAATATTATCTGAGAGTGGATATTTTCTATTGTATCTTTACAAACTTCATGTGTTTCAACAAATGACCCAATCATACCCTTATGACCGGATCTTTTGAAACGGGGAAGGAGAATGTCAAAGTTACTTGATCCACACCTAAGATTGTAAAGACCTCAAGTCTAAGGACTAGTCATACAATCGATATATGAAAGTTCTCATAGACACATGGTGTAGGGATTTTATTGCGGATATTCGGGAACACTGCGGAAACAGTGGAAAATCAAATTTTCTAATTTCAAAACTTTTTCTCGTATTAATAAAATAAACTTATTTATTTTATTATCCAATAATCAAATTATGAAATAAAACACTATAATCAAATTTATGTGAATTTACCGAATTGCCCTTAAACATAACATTTTGTTTATTTTAATCCGAAATTATTCAAAACAAATTTGAATGATTCTAAATCATTTCTAGGATGATTTTAACATGTCCTAAATATCAAAAACAAATTGCCACAAAAAACACCCAAAAATAGCCCAAGGCCGTGAGCCTCCCTAATGAGAAAATTGTGCATTTTGCACTTCCATGGTTCAAAACACATCAAGGCAAAATCCAATCAACCCAATATTTTACATGCATCATATACACATCCAAATACACCATATAAATGAAAATCCCCAAATTTGGAAGTGGTCCCAAACCGTAATTTTTCAATTTCTACATATTGGACAAATTAGACCAAATTGGTTAAATCCAATACTTCAATCATGTTTCTTCCATCCAAAACAAGTCTCAACACAATGAAACAGCTATAGATCAAATCTAGGTCATTTAAGAGTGGGTCAACAACTCTAGATTAGCAACAAGGTTCTAAAACCATTAAAAGAAATGCTTATTACATCATTAGTAATATTCTATCAACTATATACATGCTCAACCCTTCTATCAAACTTTCATCCACCAAAAATACAAAGAATAAAGAATAGAAAAAATTAAGAACATCACCAAGTGAAGCCCACAACAAGAGGAACAATTTACTCTCCAATGGAAGGTTGGAAATACTTACTAAATTCCAAGCTTTTCTTTGATTTTTCTTTTTCTTTCTCTCTACTTTCTTTGCTTTGTTTTAATGGAGTTTTGATAAAGTGTATTAGGTTGTCTCAACCCAAAAAAATAGAAACAATATATACTTGCTCACATCTTGCCTTGGCCGAAATTGGCTAGGGAAAATATCAAAATATTTTGTTTTCATTTCATTTGAATTTCAATTTGCCACCTTGTTAAAATGATCATTACACATTAATGATATTTTCAACTAAGTCAACAATTGCAACTTAGCCATTAAAACAAATATCATAACTTAAAATATCTATACTTTAATTAATTTAATCATTTAATAATTAATTAATTAATTAAATACAAATATATTAAATATATGTATAATATTTACATTAAATATTAAATACATATATTCATTTATGATATTAGTCAAATATCTCAATTTGACAATTAATTAATTTGTATTTGAATTAATCAAGTATTAAATGTAAATACACAAAAATTAAGGAAATGACTATCGGGTCCCTTCACATGTATTTTGCGTTTAACCTTTAAACGATTTTATAAATAATCAATATTATTTGTAAATGTTGCCCTAGTGCTCTACGAGTTTATTTCATTAGTGAGACTTCTAGATTCAGACATATCCGTCACGAAATCCAATTTCGTGTCCATAATTTATCCACCTGTAAATTACGATGACCACAGATAAACTCGCTGAATCATACATGTCGAGGTCATGAAAATTGTATAATTCCTCCGTCACAGGTATCCGGATAAATCCCAGAGATATAGATGTGAATGTCAAATCTCTATAGGGATTATCCAGTCGACTATTCTATTAGCAATCTCATAAAAGAATATTTAGAACTAACTTCTAAATTGTACCACGGGCCCATGGTTTTTATATGATTGCTAATCATTTGGACTACCTATGCTCTGATACACAGAACTGACTGATCCTATCTCGATACTCACAGGACACCCTGATGATCTATCTACAGCCAACGAACAAGCGGAGGTCTGATCTTAATAGATCTGTGACATGACTGCCATCAAAGTGTAGAAGATGTCTCATTTGCACACAGTGGCATTTCAAGTCTAAGAATCAAAAATGCTACTCAACCCGATAAGATTCTTATTGACGTTGGTGTACCATCCATTAAGAATCTTCGGTGAGTCGTTCAGTGTTTATCCGCTATAAACACCTACACATCTATACTAGTCTCCAAGACTAATGGTTCATTGAGAAACCATTGGAATCATATATTCCAATATACAACATGTACCGGTCTCAACGGGTTTACTATACTGACCAAGTAGTGTAAACCTTAACCAGGAACTGTCTGAGAATGAAAACGTCATGATACAACTCAATGTCAGTTGCGACGCTTTTGCAACTGCACCATGACTAGTCATTCTAAGTAGGGGTGAACACAGGGTCGGGTCAAATCGCGAACCGACCCGACCCGAACCGACCCGCAGCCCGACCCGCAGTTTATAAGAGTATATATCTATTTCGCGGGTCAAAATATCCTGAACCGCAAATTGTGGTTCGGGTTATGGTTTTTAATATTAAAAATCGGGTTCAACCCGACCCGCGAATTTGGTAAGTAATATATATTGCTGAAATTTAGGGTTCTCTTCTTTCTATTCCCCTTTTTCATCTCCTGCACAGACAACCGACTTCCCTATCCTTTTCTCTCAAATCTGAATCTCATCTCATCTCCTGCACCAACTTCCTCTATCCTTTTCTCTCAAATCTTCAGTGCATCATATCAATTATCAAGTATCAACCTTCGAAGTCTTCAATTTTTGCTCTCTCACTATCGGTATTCGCTATTCGGTCAGTCGGTCTCTCGACTCTCTCCTCTGTAACTCTGAAATAACAGTAAGCAGTGGTCCTTTTGTGTTTCAGCTGTGCTCTATTAGATTAAATTGATATTATTATTTTTTTTTGTCGTATTTTCAAGATCTTGCCTTAACAATCAGCATGCAAGGAGCCTGAGAGTAGGACTTGTTAATTAGTACTTTAAATAGAGCATTTGAAATAATAAACAATATAGTGAAACCGAATACATTGCAATAAGGGATTTTACTTTAGGAATATATAGTGAAACCGAATAAATTGTCTATGGCTACTATATTTTCTATCGCCTTTGTTGTTCCAGTGTTGTATGCTTGTGTTGCTGGTTACAACAAATCCATTCAAGAAAAAAAATTTGTTTTTTATTCCTTTTGAAGATTCTTCTTTCTCAGCAGTCTTGTTGTAAGATAAAAAGATCATAAAATTGATAGATTAACAAATAGAGATTAGAAGGTAATGCATTGCACAGCGAGTTACCCAAAATCCAAATCAATTGTTTAATGTGAGTGTTTAATGTTGTCATAAGGTGCTTGTTTAATTGTTTAATGTGAGTGTTTATTGTTCAGCTCTTAAAGTAAGGTGTATGTTTACAGTAAGGTGGTTGTTTAATTGTTCACACATAACAATATAGCTTTGATGAACAGAAGGTGAGCATTTCTTGATGAAATTCCTAGCTATGGCTGCAAACTTGCTATTAGTAGCTCAGCCGATTGAAAAGGTGACTGCTAGCTCAATTGGGAGTGTAATTTGACTATGTATATTATCTAATTTATTAATGTAAATGAATGAAAAAGAAATACCTTACTCAATACACGAGATTCTGTTACATTCAGAACTTCACAGACTTACAGTAAGGTGCCTGTTTAATCTATATGTTTTAGTTTATACTTTTAAGTTTTAATAGCACTTCTCAACAATCTGATTCTAAAACATAAACCGCCAAACCGCACCTCTCAAACCGTTAAACCGCCGAACCGAACCGCCGCGGTTTAATGTAGGATATTTGTAATTTTGGTTTTTAATTTCCTAAACCGCAATCCGCGCGGTTTGAACAAAAAAATAAAAAAACCGCCCAAAACCGCACCGCGAACACCCCTAATTCTAAGGTCATTACTTCATTACCATATTAAAAGATACATTATATTATAGAAACTGCATATATTATTCATAATAATAATGTTTTACAGTAGTATTCATAAAGAAATACAACCGGAATTGGCGCTCTGAGCACCAACCCCAACAAAAACTCCCACATGCTCTATTGCCAATAACGATTGTATCTAATACCCATCGACTCCACGTGTTTATCAAACAACTTCAGAGGTATGGCATTCGTCAGCGGGTCTATACATTATCTTCACCCGGTACCTTGCACACGATAATATCTCCTCGCGACACAATCTCTCGAATGATGTTGTACTTTCGTTCCACATGCTCGGTTCCTTTGCTTGTACAATGGCTCCAGTATTATCTCAGTATAATGGAATCGCATTCTCGATACTTGGGACAACTCCCAATTCTGTGATAAAGTTCCTTTTCCACACAGCCTCTTTTGCAGCTTCAGAAGCTGCAATATATTCCGCCTTAGTGGTGGAATCTGTTGTCGATCCTTGTTAGGAACTTTTCCAACAAACTGCACCTCCGTTAAGGGTAAATACGAATCCAGATGTAGACTTTCTATCATCGGGATCCGATTGGAAATCAGAATCCGTATACCCGTTAACTTGTAGTTCGTTTCCTCCATAAATTATTAACTTATCCTTAGTACCTTTAAGTTACTTGAGGATATGATTAATGGTCATCCAATGGTCATTACCTGGATTGGACTGATATCTGCTAGTTACGCTAACAACGAAACTAATATCAGGCCTAGTACATAACATGGCATACATTATGCTACCCAAACACGAAGCATAAGGTTGGTTAGACATTCTAACCTTCTCATCTTCTGTTTGTGGACTCATCTTCTTTGAAAGATGAATCCCATGTCTGAACGGTATGTTTGATGTCTTACAGTTACCAAAATTATACCGTTCCAAGATCTTATCTATGTACTGTAATTGGGATAACCCAATGAGCCTCATTTGTCTATCTCTATAGAGTTTTATCCCTAAAACATAGGAAGTTTTTCCCATGTCCTTCATGGAGAAATTCTTACAGAGGTACGCTTTGACGCTTTGTAACATTCCTAAATTATTCCCAATGATTAGGATGTCATCAACATATAGGACTAAAAATACGACCATGCTCCCACTGGCCTTCTGATACACACAAGATTCTTCCGAATTCTTGAGAAAACCAGACGATCTAATAATCTCGTCGAATCGAAGATTCCAACTTCGTGAAGCTTGTTTAAGTCCATAAATGGACTTCTTAAGCTTACATACTATCCCCAAGTTTTCCCTGGATGCAAAACCTTCCGGCTGTTCCATATAGATTTCTTCATCAAGAAATCCATTTAGAAAAGCCATTTTGACATCCATTTGCCAAATCTTGTAGTCATGATACGCAGCTATAGAAAGCAAAATCCGAATAGACTTAAGCATTGCTACTGGTGAAAAATTTTCATCGTAGTCGACGCCAGGTCGCTGCGTGTAACCCTTTGCTACCAGTCGGGCCTTGTAAGTTTCAACCTTACTGTTAGGCCCGCTCTTCCTCTTGTAAACCCATTTACAACCGATAGGAACAATTCCTTCGGGAAGCGGAACTAAGTCCCAAACTTGATTCTCATGCATTGAGTCTAACTCGGATTTCATGGCACTTTGCCATTTCACGGAGTCGATGTCCAACATCGATTCTCTATTAGGTGAAAGGATCAGTATTTTCTACTAACAGAACATCTAGATTCTTTTCTTGTATCAAATAAAAGCGTTCAGGAGGTCTAGATACCCTTTCTGACCTACGGAGTGTGTGTGTTGAAGGTCCTTCATCTACTTGAACTTCAGGTTCCTCCGTTGGTTCGGTTTTTTCAGGTTGTACTTCATCAAGTTCAACCTGTCTATGATTACCACCTTCTGACAAAAATTCTACTTCTAGAAATTTTATGAAGCGAGCTACGAATACATTTCGATGCTCGGTATCATAGAATAGATATCCCCTCGTATTCGAAGGATATCCGACAAACCTAAACTTTTGCCCTCGAGGCAAAAGCTTATCTTGCTGAGTTACCTTGACTTAGGCAGGACAACCCCAAACCTTAATGTAATTAAGATTTAGTCTCCTACTGAACCATATCTGATACGGAGTCGCAAGAACAGCTTTTGAAGGAATCTTATTCAAAAAATGTGCAGCTGTTAAAAGAGAGTAGCCCCATAAGAAATAGGGAAAATCTTTGAAACTCAACATTGATCGGACCATATCCAATAAAGTCCGATTTCTCCTCTCAGACACTCCATTGTGTTGTGGAGTACCTGGAGGAGTATATTGAGCGAATCCCATTCTCCTTCATATAATCCATGAACTCACCACTCATATATTCACCGCCTCGATCGAATCGAAGGCATTTAATTTATTGACCAGTTTGTTTTTCTATTTCATTTCGGAACTCTTTGAACTTTTCAAAGGTTTCCGATTTATGTCGCATCAAATACACATAACCGTACCGTGACAGATCATCGGTAAAGGTAACGAAGTATGAATAACCACTATGAGCAGTCTGACTTAGTGGACCACATACATCAGAATGTACGAGTTCCGGTAAGTTAGTGGTGCGGTGTCCAACACCAGAAAATGAGGCTTTGGTCATCTTACCCTGAATACACGATTCACAAGTTGGATAGGATTCAATGGTGAGATCTGGTATCAAACCATTCCTAACCAATTGGGTAAGGCATTTAACGCCTATATGACCTAGTCGCATATGCCAAAGTTCAGTATTATTAATTACAGGTAAACTACGTTTATTAGCTCCAGTATTTAAAATATCTTTTGAAGTTTGCAATGTATAATGACCATGCTTGTTTGGACAACAAAGGATCTGAATATTACTTTTATTATATAAATACAAAGAACAGTTCTTAATATTAATATGAAAGCCTTCTGTATCCAATACAAAAAGTGATATAATATTAGCTACACATCCTGGTACAAAATGACAATCATTTAACAAAAGTATCCCATTCGGTAATGAGATCTCGCATACTCCAACTGCAATTGCATCCAGAGAGTCTCCACTCACAAATCTCAACTGCATCTCTCCAGGCTTCAGTCTTCTACTTTCCTTCAGCATCTGCAACGAATTGCAAATGTGAATAGGACAAGCAAAATCTAAAATCCAGCTGGATGTAATGGCTTCACAAGCCAAAGATATATCAATCACTGGAAAAATAAATGTACCTGATGTAGATGCTCTCTCCCTCCTTAGCTGGACGATATAGTCAGGACAGTTCCTTTTCCAGTGCCCGACTTTGCTACAGTGATGGAATTTGTCTTCAGAAGTCCTTTTGGGCTTTGCTATATTCGTTTGTGGTTGAGGACCCAACCCTTCTTCTTCTTCCCATTCTTCTTCTTTCCTTTTAGCCAGGCTTGGGAAGAAGCAGAAAGAGAAGTAGGTCTTGGAGGGCGAGTCGGTACTTCCCTCTTAAGGTCCTCTTTCCCCGTGAGCAACATCCTATGTAACTCATGGTAGGTACAAATAGTCCCATTCATGTTGAAATACATCATGAACTGGCGATAAGAAGTTGGGAGTGAACCAAGAATGACACTCCTACCAAGAATGTCATTCAGAATGAGATTATGTTACCTCAGTTGATCGATCAAATCGATCATCTGAAGAACATGTGAGCTAACAGCTTGCCCCTCATCCAATCGCGCATAGAACAATTCCATTGCGACCTTATTAACAATTACTTTCTCTTGGTTCTCAAATGATTGTCTCAATCGCTTCATCATACTATACGCATCTAACATGCCATTGTATTGTTTCTTGAGTCCCGAAGATAGTGAACTAAGGATGTATGATTTAACTCTTAAATCATCATCATTCCAAGTTTCAAAAACTTGGCGTTCCTCCTCCGTAGCATCCGCACCCACAGCAAGGGGCAACAGACCCTCAAGAACATATCCCAATTTCTCGGAATCGAGGACAATCCTCAAATCCAAGTCCCAGTCAACAAAGTTCTTAGCGCCTTTAAGTTTGTTCGCATCAAGCATACGCGCAAACTGATTTGTGGATGGTGCCGCCATCGGAAATCTATCATATAGATCACGAAAAACGGTTAGCAGAAATTAAGCAGTTTTATATAATATCAAAAAGCATAAACTAGATTATGAATTTTTAATCTAAAAATGCCTCTCCCACTAAATCATGCAATACTGTAATCCTCAAACAGAATACAAAGATTTAATAATTAAATTAAATACAAATAGTGAAAAGTGAATCCTGTGAATATATTTCAGCTCACAGCAGAGGCACGGTCTCGCCTACGTATATTCATCAGGTAGACAACTCATTTGTCAATCACTCACAAGTAACTCCTGGGTTTCCGGTCCTTGTCGTTTCTCGTTATCGCTGCAAAGGCAGGCCCACAAGGAGACGTACTAAGGTTAAACTTGTTAATGATAAACCCAAGTTACTTGTGTAACCCTGACAGCTAGGGCACGTTCAGGATTCCGCTTTCGCTTGAATTTATCTAGTATCTAATATACATCCGGTATAAATAAATCTCTATCGGCTACACTCTCTCGGCAGAGGCACGGTCTCGAATATAGTCACGAAGAAATATTTATAAACCATATTGACAAGACGGACCAAATAACATACATCAAATACATAATTATATTTAAACCTTATTAATTAGAGATTTTCCACTAAGTATCATACACCATAAATCTAATCAAATTAGATTATAACATGCATGTATAAGTTAAGAAAACATGATTAAAAATTGAATTAAAGGGCTAATCATATTATGGGACCTAGAATCAGACTTTCTCTGATACCATTTTGTAGGGATTTTATTGTAGATATTCGATAACGCAGCGGAAACAGTGGAAAATCAAATTTTCTGATTTCAAAACTTTTTCTCGGATTAATAAAATAAACTTATTTATTTTATTATCCAATAATCAAATTATGAAATAAAACATTATAAATCAAATTTATGTGAATTTACCGAATTGCCCTTAAACATAACATTTTGTTTATTTTAATCCGAAATTTTTCAAAAAAAATTTGAATGATTCTAAATCGTTTTTAGGATGAGTTTAACATGTCCCAAATGTCAAAAACAAATTGCCACAAAAAAACCCCAAAAATAGCCCAAGGCCGTGAGCCTCCTTAATGAACAAATTGTGCAGTTTGCACTTCCATAGTTCAAAACACATCAAGGCAAAATCCAATCAACCCAATATTTTACATGCATCATATACACATCCAAATACACCATATAAATGAAAAGCCCCAAATTTGGAAGTGGTCTCAAACCCTAATTTTTTAATTTCTACAAATTAGATAAATTAGACCAAATTGGTTAAATCCAATACTTCAATCATGTTTCTTCCATCCAAAATAAGTCTCAACACAATGAAACAACTATAGATCAAATCTAGGTCATTTAAGAGTGGGTCAACAACTCTAGATTAGCAACAACGTTCTAAAACCATTAAAAAAATGCTTATTACATAATTAGTAACATTTTATCAACTATATACATGCTCAACCCTTCTATCAAACTTTCATCCACCAAAAATACAAAGAATAAAGAATAGAAAAACTTAAGAACATCACCAAGTGAAGCCCACAACAAGAGGAACAATTTACTCTCTAATGGAAGGTTGGAAATACTTACTAAATTCCATGCTTTTCTTTGATTTTTCTTTTTCTTTCTCTCTACCTTCTTTGCTTTGTTTTAATGGAGTTTTGATAAAGTGTATTAGGTTGTCTCAACCCAAAAAAATAGAAACAATATATACTTGCTCACATCTTGCCTTGGCCGAAATTGTCTAGGGAAAATATCAAGACATTTTGTTTTCATTTCATTTGAATTTCAATTTGCCACCTTGTTAAAATGATCATTACACATTAGTGATATTTTCAACTAAGTCAACAATTGCAACTTAGCCATTAAAATAAATATCATAACTTAAAATATCTATACTTTAATTAATTTAATCATTTAACAATTAATTAATTAATTACAAATATATTAAATATATGTATAATATTTACATTAAATATTAAATACATATATTCATTTATGATATTAGTCAAATATCTCAATTTGACAATTAATTAATGTGTATTTGAATTAATCAAGTATTAAATGTAAATACACAAAAATTAAGGAAATGACTATCGGGTCCCTTCACATGTATTTTGCATTTAACCTTTAAACGACTTTATAAATAATCAATATTATTTATAAATGTTGCCCTAGTACTCTACGAGTTTATTTCATTAGTGAGACTTCTAGATTAAGGCATATCCGTCACAAAATCCAATTTCGTGTCCATAATTTATCCACCCGTAAATTACGATGACCACCGATAAACTCCCGAATCATACAGGTCGAGGTTATGGCAAATGTATAATTCCTCCGTCATAGGTATCCGGATAAATCCCATAGATATAGATGTGAACGTCAAATCTCTATATGGATTATCCAGTCGACTATTCTATTAGCAATCTCAAAAAAGAATATTTAGAACTAACTTCTAAATTGTACCACGGGCCCATGGTTTTTATCTGATTGCTAATCATTTGGACTACCTACGCTCTGCTACACAAAACTGACGGATCCTATCTCGATACTCACATGAAACCTTGAGGATCTATTTATACCCAACGAACAGGCGGAGGTCTGATCTTAATAGATCGGTGATGTGACTGCCATCAAAGTGTAGAAGATGTCTCATGTGCCCACAGTGGCATCTCAAGTCTAAGAATCACAAGTGCTACTCAACCCGATAAAATTCTTATTGACGTTGGTGTACCATCCATTAAGAATCTTCGGTGAGTCGTTCAATGTTTATCCGCTATAAACACCTGCATATCTATACTAGTCTCCAAGACTAATGGTTCATTGAGAAACCATTGGAATCATATATTCCAGTATATTACATGTACCGGTCTCAACGGGTTTACTATACTGACCAAGTAGAGTAAACCTTGACCAGGAACTGTCTGAGAACGACAACGTCATGATACAACTTAATGTCGGTTGCGACGCTTTTGCAACTGCATCATAACTAGTCATTCTAAGGTCATTACGTCTTTACCATATTAAAATATACATTATATTATAGAAACTGCATATATTATTCATAATAATAATGTTTTACAGTAGTATTCATAAACAAATACAACCGGGAATTGGCGTTCTGAGCACTAACCCCAACACATGGGATAAACACTCCATGTGAAAATTTTGGCGGTCAGTTCGATGGACATGAGCAACTCATGCATCCATGTGATACACCAAGCAGACAGATCTCCGCTAATAGCCTATGAGATCGGCTACCCCACTTAAGGGTGGATCATATCATCATGCTAGTCTCCCCGCTTTATGAACGCCCAAATTATTCACAAAATTATGACTAGGAATGTTTAAGAATAATGATTCTCATAAGGCGTGGAAGCCATCATCTTATTACTCAAAGGGTTTGATTACAGTGTTTGATGATTCATATAAGTTATGTAAGACACGTAAAATAAAGATTGTCATTTTATTAATTAATGAAAATATCACAAATACATGTACATATAGCCCATCCACAAGTTGGGTATAGGGCATATCCCTAACAATCTCCCACTTGCACTATAGCCAACTAGTATAAATATGGACATCATGTTGGACAGTTATGACCCATACCGTCACTGCTTGTAAAAGCATTGTGATTTTGTACAAAATTAACTATGTATTAATGAAATTGCCTTTTACCGTTTTGTAAATTTATTTACTTTAATATAAATGGTAGAAGTCCATATGATTAGTACCAGATTGAGATGATATGAGACAGTATCAATCCATAAAGGTTTAATCATTAAATATCTCTAGTCGTAGTATTATCGAGATTGGACATCGATAATGCGGAATAGACTAGTATTGCACTTGTGCGCGTTGTGAGGGCATAACGGCATAGTCCTCATATATTTAAGTATTGGATACTTATGCAAGTGCGATAGGAGGTCATGTTTTACCGATGGTACGGAAAACAGCTTCGCTCTGGATAGACCCTGCGGAATCTCATTGGTAGTATGTATATGTGTCTATGGGAGTCCGCTTCAGGGTAGGTGTATTTTGTCTTAACTTGAGACTCGCATCGCTAGTGCTTGCGACAATCAGTAAACTTTGGTTTTGATCGTCCAGAGCTTTAACAGGTTCTGTGAACGCCTCTTCTGGGTTTATTGAGAATCGTAGTGTATTGGATGTGATGTCAAGACGGAAGTATCACTTCAGACATATGGAGATGATGATCACACAGGGATTCAGAACTGGTTCTCTAAAGTGTTGCAACCATCGGGATAATATGACAAGGTCATGATTATCCGATTCAAATAGACTAGTTGCTTGATATCCGATATGTGCTTCGTACGGGGCAGACACTATTCCAGCCCCAAACCTTGCACGTGACATCCGATACTGGATCGCTATACACGATACTACGGTATACTACGCCTGATATAGATCTTATATTCCAGTAAGAATATTTCTGGAGAATTGGGCAGGCATGGCACTTTGCTAGAAGCCAACCTTGTCTCGTAAATCTGTAAAACGTAGTACAAGTGATGTGATCCTAGCTGCACCTGGTTCGGTCCAGCCCACAGTCGATCCAATCCATATACCAGTTGGACCAATTACAAGACACAGGGCTCGGAAGATCAAGGATGCTATGGCAGGCCTGGCCCAACGCCATGTAGCTGAATTGAACAAGCATGTTCGAGACCTATTGGACTTCAAGGACGAGGATTCAAGAGTTATACACTTGACCCAAGTCATCGGGGAGCAGCATGAATCGTTTTCAGTTAATTAGGAATATTTATTATTTATTTGCATGTATGGAACCAACGAAGATTACCGTTTTTATTTATTATTTGGGTTAGTTTATTTTATTTAGTTATGGGTTCAAAATGGGCTAGAAATTAGGAATTATGGGCGTTTAGTTGATAATGGGTAGTTTAGGGCTATATTA
The DNA here is from genome assembly GCA_019454045.1 of Zanthoxylum bungeanum. NCBI lineage: Eukaryota > Viridiplantae > Streptophyta > Magnoliopsida > Sapindales > Rutaceae > Zanthoxylum > Zanthoxylum bungeanum. The sequence continues at coordinate 74,871 of SKCR01038734.1, read as the reverse complement.
GTCTTTTTAGCTCTCTTAGGGTTTGAGTATGTTACTATTTAAACTAAAAAATATCTCTTAATGAAGGACCCTATTTTTTGTGCGTGAATAATGAATTTCTTTGAGATTAAGAAAATTTTATCATCGTTCAGTGATTGAACAAAGACTTATCAAAGGGTTGGCATCCTTTGTGGCGTCCTATTTGCTGGCAAAATTCCTCTGAGGCTATCTCCAAGGGTTTTCAAGGACAGGTTCTTTGGAGGTCTACGGGATCTTGGATCGGGTTTCGTCTTTTCGTATCCGGTTTCGTATCAATTGGTTATCAGAGCCAGATTTCAGGTCTGACTTTTATTTATTTTTATTTGTTCTTCCCGTTCCTTCTTTTATTTATTTTGATCTCTCAAATCTTGTTTCAGTTACTTTGAGTCGTTTGGGAAAAAAAAATCTGACATTGTGGCTTCGACCAAAACAAAAAAAAAACAGAGAAAAGGAATCCATGACTTTTTGCTTAGTCCAGTGTGCAAAAAGTAAATAGGTCCTAGATTGTCACTATTGCTTTGGGACCTTTTTTTTTATTTTCTTTCTTTATTTATTTTTTTTTGTGCTTTTGTTGCTTGTGTTTCCTGTGTTTTTATTTTTTGGTGGGGTCTAAATTCAAATGTACATCAATTCATACTTTTCTTTTCGACCAAAAAAAAACCAAAAAAAAAAAAAATCAATAGTTCACGCCTGTGAAGTGAAAAAAAAATATCAATAGTTCACGCCTGTGAACAGAAAAAAAAAAGGTCCACGTTTGGCCATTGAATCTTGCATGCAGAAGGTTTGAATTTGGTTTTTGATCACATCTTGGTTTTTTGTTTTTTTTCCCCTACTGGTACATTATTTCACCCAAATTCAAGCTGTTTTTTTTTATTATTTTATTATTTCCTTTTGCACTCTAGTTTTAGGTTTTATTGATCGAGTATCGTCGTTGCTTCTCGAGTCACGTCTTATATTACTTGATACCCTTATTCCTTTGATTCCTTGTGGATTTTGCTGACTTTTGGACTACACACAGATTGTGCAATCCATTGGTGGTTAGCGTTCGACATTGAACGGAGGTAATTATTCGAAGAGAGTGTTTGAGAGAGAGTGACACACGAGAGCTTGTGAGGTTTTCTTTATTTATTTATTTAATTTTTTTTTAATTCTTCTTGTTATTACTGATATATTTGTTAAGTAAGATAGCAGAGAAATATATGGACGTTGATGGGAGGTTTAAAACCATGGAGCAGAATCTGGCTGAGTTCCGAGAGATGTTTGGAACTATGATTGCGGCGATAGAGAGGTTTTCGAGGGAGGTAACTAATCTTCAATTCTCTGGTGGTCAGAAGGAGGTTGAGGGGCCACAACAATCTAGGCCGGAACGAATAGAGTAACAACCACTTAGGGCACCTATACATGAGGTTGAGGTTGAGGTTGAGGTTGAGGCAGAGAAGGTACGTACGTGTTCGGATAGTCCGACGACCGTATTTACTGCCAACATATCCGGAGATCTCTTGGGTCACTTCCCGAGAATTCACCGATGACGGTTGATTCAAACTTAATCTGGGATTAAAACGGAGAAACTTTATCTAGGATAAAGTACTATTAGAGGAGAGAGAAAGATTAATTTGGAATTAATCGATAAAATAATATATTCGGTATATTAAACGAAATTGGATTTCGATTCGGAATTAAAATTAGATTTTAATTCGGGCACTTGAATTAATTTAGAATTAATTCTCGAGCGACATAAATAGTAAATTGGATTTATTTACGAGGCATTGGAAAAATCGTTGATTTAGAATTATCGAAACTGAGCCCGGAATGTGTTTGCGAAGTTGCGTCGATTTTGAATCGCGTGCGACCGTAAGTCATATCGTAAATCACAATGCAAGTCAAATCACATGTCATTGATGTGTGATGGAAGTCAAACCACTTATGAAAAGTAACTTTGACTTTTTGACTTTTGACCTTTTGACTTTTGGAGGGAAAATTGGGGGGGGGGGGGAAGGGTTTTAACTTTTTGGAAAAGTTAATGGCATTTCTTTTCACCTTTTTACCTAGGGTTTTGGTAGAAGATACTATATTTGATTTTCTCTCTCCCTAACACTCTCCCTTGGCCGAAACTAAGAGAATGAAACCTAGGGTTTTTCTTTTTCAATTTTCAAAGGCAAGTCTTGCTAGCACACTTTGGTGGATCAAACAAAGGTGATATGGAATAGATTCAAGAGCTTGGATCTCATTCTTGGAGCTTGGAGCTTGGAGTTCTTCTTCATCAAAATCATCCTCTTGGCCGAATTCAAAAGAAAGCAAAGGAAGGATTTTACTTGGAGCTTTCATCACATCCGATCGTTGTAAGTGTGTTTTCGCCACTCTTTCATTTTATTCATTCTTATTTCATGTTTTTTGATGATCTTGGGACATATTTGAGAAACATTAGAGACCAACACATCATACTCTCGAGTGTGCCTATCATGCTTTTGTTGAGTCAGCCCTTTAGTCAGAGAATCTGTAAGGTTATCTTTTATCGGTATTTTCTCTCTAATAACTTCTTTTCTCTCAACAATATCCATGATGAGATGAAATCACCTGAGTACATGCTTGGATTTCTGGTGCGACCTTGGTTCTTTTGATTGAGCAATGGCGCCCGTGTTGTCACAATACAACGTGATGCCATTCTTTTTCATGGGAAGCACTTCCAGCTCCGTGATGAACTTCTTTATCCAGACTACTTCTTTAGTTGCCTCAGATGCTGTAATATACTCGGCTTCAGTGGTAGAGTCCATTGTAGTTGACTACTTTGAGCTTTTCCAACTGACAGCACCGCCATTCAAAGTAAACATATATCCTATTTGCGATATGTTGTCATCCCTATCGGTCTGAAAGCTCGCATCACATTAACCAATGAATTTCATCTTAGAACAATCTCTGTATGTCAAAAACACATCCTTAGTTCTTCTCAGATACTTGAGGATTATTTTGACAGTTGCCCAGTGTTGCTCACTAGGATTTGTCTGATACCTGCTCGTTATGCTAAGAGCATAAGAGACATCAGGTCTTGTACATAGTATGGCGTACATGATCGATCCTATTACTGAAGCATAAAGGATCCTACTTATACGCTTTCTATCTGAAGGAGTATATAGACATTGCTCCTTAGATAATTTGATTCCATGATAAATAGGTAAATTACCTCTTTTGGAATCTTCCATTTTGAATCTTTTCAAAACTTTATCTATGTATGTAGATTGAGAAAGTCCTAACAACCTCTTAGATTTATTACGGTAGATCTTAATACCGAGGATGTAGACTGCTTCTCCCAAATTTTTCATGGAGAAATTCTGAGATAACCATTGCTTGGTGGCTTGCATCATGGGAATATCATTCTTGATGATTAATATATCATCGACATATAAAAAAAAAAAAACACAACAACACTCTCACTACCTTTCCTGTAAACACAAGGCTTGTTTACATTTTTGATGAAGTTAAATTCTTTGATTGTCTAATCAAATCATATATTCCAACTTATGGAGGCTTTCTTGAGTCCATAAATGGATCATTTAAGCTTGCATACTTTATTATAATCATCCTTAGATGCAAATCTTTTAGGTTATGTCATATAGACTTCCTCTATGAGGTTCTCATTAAGAAAAACTGTTTTGACATCCATCTGTCAAATCTCATAATCAAAGTGTGCAGCTAGTGCCAGTAAAATTTGAATGGACTTTATCATTGCAACAGGCGAGAAGGTTTCGTCATAGTCAATTCATTAGATTTGTCTATAACCTTTCTCCACAATCTAGCCTTATAGGTTTGGATGTTGCCTTCTGCATTAGTTTTACCTTGTAAATCCACTTGCAGCCTATGAGTTTTATCCCTTCAGGTGCATCTACCAAGTCCCAAACTTGATTCTGATACATAGAGTCTATTTCAGATTTCATGGCCTCAAGCCCTTGACTGAATCAATGTCACGTATTGCTTCGTCATAACTGGTGGGATCATCATTATCAATGACCTCATCATGTTCCTCATCAACATGGAAACCATATCTTTCAGGCGCATATCTTTCCCTATCAGACCTTCTAAGTTCATAACCTTGTGGTTGTTCCATCGCTGCCATTTTGAGGGGCCTGAGGTTTAGTTCTATGTAGTTTGTTCTTCTCGTACCTCATCGAGGTTAAGTATACTCCGACTATATTTCTTGAGAAGGAATTCATTCTCTCGAAATTTTACATTTCGTGAGAAAAATATTCTTTGTTCATTTGGGACGTAGAACATGTATGCTCTTGAGTTCAAGACATATCCTACAAACTTACATTTAATTGCCATGTCATCCAATTTGTTAGTTTATGTGAGCTTAACATATGCGCCGTATCCCCAAACTCTTAGATAACTAAGACTAGAACGTTTCCTAGACCATAACTCATATGGTGTTTGACTAACAGTCTTGGAAGAAACTTGGTTTAATAGTAGTGTTGCAGTTTCTAAAGCAAGACCCCGAAATGAAAGAGGTAGAACCGTGCCTGGCATCATTGATCAGACCATATATAATAATGTATAATTTCTCCTTTCGGAGAACCCATTATGTTGTGGAGTTCCCGGAGGAGTCCACTGGGAAACAATGCCATTTTCTCTCAAGTAATCTTGAAACTCGTTGATTAAGTATTCACCACTTCGGTCAGACCTTAGTGACTTAATACTTTTATTAAGCTGGTTTTCTACTTCAGCTTTGAAGTCTTTGTATTTCTCAAAAGATTCAGATTTGTATCGCATAAGGTACATATACCCATATCGCGAGTGATCATCGATAAAGGTAATGAAGTAGGAGAATCCACCTCTAGCGGTGACTTACATTGGTCTGCATACATCAGAGTGTATGAGTTCTAATGTCTCCACTGCATGCTATCCTTTACATTTGAAGGGTAATTTGGTCATTTTACCAAGTAAACAAGACTCACAAATTCTATAAGGTTCATATTTGAAGGTTCTGAAATACCCATCTTATGTAGCTTAGTTAATCTTGTTTCATTGATATGATATAAGCGAATGTGCCATAGAAGTGATTCATTAAGATTATTCGAGTTAACGTTGTATATATTAGAGGTTGAACATTCTTTGTTAGTTTGTATGTGTAGGCACTGCATTTTTGCATGTAAGTTCCGATGATGAGTCTCGTACGGAGGCAATCCACTTTAAGTTTTGGAAGTCACAGGAAACGGACGTCGGAAGGAAAAAAAAGTCAGAAATCAATACCTTGTTAAATTTAATTCGTTTGCTTAGCCTCAGGTTTGCTCGTTAGGCCTCTATTTTAAAATTTATCCTCAGCCCAAACCCCCTGCAAGCCACACACCAAGCCACACACTAAGCCACACACCAAGCCCGCACACACAAAGCCCATCAAAAGACCAAACACACGCCCAAAACCCTCTAGTTCACTCCCAAAGCCTTCCAAAATAACAAATCCACATATTAAACAGATATTGAAATCAAACCAAATCACCTTCCCAAATTAAAAGATTCAAATTAAATCTCATCAATCACATTCTTAATTAAATTAAATCACATTCCTAAACTAAATGAAATCAAATCAAATTAAATCAAATTACCTTCCTAAATTGAAGAGATATTTTCCTTATGATACACAAACTAAATATTCCCCCATAATTACACAATATTCTTTCTCTATTCGCATAAGGACAACCCCAACCATTGCCTATAAAAAGAAGCATAAACCCAACCTTAGAACTCCTAGCACACTTACGTCCAAAGCCAAAGGAATTGCCTCCCATTACAGTGAAACATAAGCCCCAATTAGACTCCATATTTCCTCACAGCCAACACCAAAACAGCCCCTATATTGCCGCACAAACAGTCCTTTATTTCACCGCACAACCAACACCAAAATAGCCCTCCATTCACGCCTAAACAGCCCATGAAACAACAGCCCATTCACGCCTAAATAGCCCCTGAAACAGCAGCCCATTCACGCCCAAATAGCCCCTGAAACAGCAGCACATTCACGCAAAAAATAGCCCCCGAACAGCCCATATTTACCGTAAAATAGTCCCCAAACTGCACCCTTAAACCAAAAAAAACGTCACTCCAAAACACCTCTAAAATCAAAAAAAACTACATTATAAAATACCTCTTCATCACAAAAAAAAACTGCACTTCAAAACAACAGTAAAAACAGCAAAAAAGCAGTAAAAATAGCAAAAATAGCAGCAAAAATAACAAAAACAGCAGCCCTAAATAGCGAAGCAACGAAGGAAAATAACGAACCAGTAAATCAGAAAATGTAGCGGAGCATCAACCCTTCCGACAACCGCGTAACGCACTTCTAAGAGGCGACTTAGAAGGTTAGACCTGAGGGCACCATTTTTATTTATTCTCGTTCTTTTCCTTATTATTTACTATTATTTATTCATATGTGTATTGTTGATTCATGTATGTTGTGGCCATGGGATGAATGATTTTGTGATATCTCTCGTGGTATATCGGATGGAAACCCAAACGTAAATTCCGTAGCCGAATCCGAATGGATGGTAGTGAGCTCTGCACTCGGGATACAATTCCACGTACCACTTGAGAAACACACATATTTTGTTCATCCGATCTTGCGTTTATTCGTTGTTTATTAGAAATAGTATGTTACTTTTATGCATGATTATGTTGTTTAGCATATTATTTTCAAGCATGATTTAAATATTTCTTTCGCATTAGGAACTTAATTATGTATATTCTATGTTTATGTTTAGATTATTATTTAATGCGTTCATGTGATTGCGTGCTTGCTGTTATGTCGACTTACTTTTATGCATGCAAACTTAGATATAGGTTTTATTTTTATGCATGCGAACTTAGGTATAGGTCTTACTTTCATGTATGTGAACTTAGACATAGGTTATTCTCGCAAATGTAGGTTGCGTAGACTTGGTTAGATTATTGCACAAATCTTTTCATTACAAGTGGCATAAGTAAGGGACCATTCCGAACCCAACGGTTTGAGGTCTTCCCTTGCGAGGGGTGAATGCGACCTTAAATCATTTTCCCAGTTCACACTGGGTGGCGACTCCATTATTCTCCGGTTTAGTCCCCCGTGGGCTACTCCGTACTCCCGACTAGGCCGCGATCCTAGAACAACGTCGCCGATTTCTGTGTCCTACAATAAGACATAGATACCATTATTCAAAATACCATCTCCATATTTTATTTCATTGAAATAAATAGAACATTCATTACAACTTATTAGGCATGAAAAGCCTTATTACATAAAGAAGAAATTGAAATGATGTTCTTTACTAGAGAAGGTACATAAACATAATATTCTAAGTCTGAAACTAAACCATTCGGCAAAACTAATGAATAAGTCCCCATGCATAATGCAGCCAGTTTTGCTCCATTACCCATGCATAAGTCAACCTCCCCATGACAGAGTCTCCTACTGTTTCTCAGGCCATGCATATTTTTACACAAGTGAGTCCCACAACCGGTGTCAAGTACCCAAGTAGAAGGTTCATAGTTTTGAGAATATAGTTCAATCATATACAACCTACCTGAAGCATTGGGCTGCTTGACCTCTTGGGCTTCCCTGACTTCATTGGCTTTCAAAGATCTACAGTCTTTCTTCCAATGACCATTCTTACCACAAAAGAAACATTTCTCATTTCCTTTTTTCTTCTCCATCTTGCCATTGGGCTTTAGGTGATCTGGAGCCTTGGCCTTGCCCTTATTTTTCTTTGGGCCTCGTGGATTCAGATCCGTATCCGTAAGCATGACGGAGGTTTAAGCTCCGGTTTCAAGTCCATCTCTGCTTACTTTATCCGATTGTGCAATTCTGCTAAAGTAGCTTCTTTATCAGACAGATGAAACTGCATACTAAAGTTAGAGAATTCTTTTGGTAAGGACTGAAGAATTAGATCATGACCTTGTGGGAACACAGGACCTGGGCGACGCCGTTCCTAGGCTCGCGGCCTAGTTGGGAAGGATTAAAATAACATGGAGTCGCCACCCGGTATGAACCGGGATAAAGATTTAAGGCCGCACTCACCCCTCGCAAGGGAAGACCTCAAACTGTTGGGTTCGGAATGGTCCCTTACGTATGTCACTTGTAATGAAAAGATTTATGTAATAATTTAATTAAGCCTAAGTAACACTTATTTCCAAAAGTATCATGCCTCTAAATTCTCATGTGCAAAATAAAACTTATGTACGCATTTCACATATATTTCATACTTAAAATTGCATGTTTCACATATATCGAGATAACAACGAACATATAGCTTTATTTGCATATCACATCCAGGAAAACACAAGCACACATATTAACCATACAAGCACACATATGGGCACCTTTCCATACAATACTCAAATGTTATCATGACATAAGCATATGAATTGTAATACATTAACATATTTGCATAAGAAAGATCAACCAAGAGGCAATTATGCATGAACATAATAAGACAGACTCAGTTCAGTGTGTGTACGTTCGTGTAGCGTTCGTAAACGCGTTCGAACGGAAATGAAACAGAATGCTCGCGTTCGAGTAGCGTTCGTAAACGCGTTCGAACGGAAATGAAACAGAATGCTCGCGTTCGTATGGCGTTAGTGAACGCGTTCGAACGGAAATGAAACAGAATGCTCGCGTTCGAGTAGCGTTCGTAAACGCGTTCGAACGGAAATGAAACAGAATGCTCGCGTTCGTATGGCGTTAGTAAACGCGTTCGAATGGAAATGAAACAGAATGCTCGCGTTCGAGTAGCGTTCGTAAACGCGTTCGAACGGAAATGAAACAGAATGCTCACGTTTGTATGGCGTTAGTGAACGCGTTCGAACGGAAATGAAACAGAATGCTCGCGTTCGTATGGCGTTAGTGAACGCGTTCGAACGGAAATGAGACCTGATGCATGATAAGGCAAAAATACATACGCGTTCGAGTTGCGTTCGTAAACGCGTTCGAACGGGAACAGAACTGATGCATGAAAATGGTATGCAATACATAAACAACAAAATAAAGGGGCGCGGCGAAGTACTACCATAAAGGTGGCCTTTTGGGGGCTCTTGATCTCTCAAATAGAGGACCTTTAGACCAACATACTAAGCCCATGCGCATCACATCACATCATGCATACAAACACAACGACAATCATACTATTCTAAGTATGTCCGATTGAACGTGTCTTGCATCCAACCGAACACACATCGACCGACGCGGCAAAGCATCGTGGTAAAGGGCTTTAGCCTCTCCCCATAGGGGATCTCACATCACACTTACTAAGCCCATGCGCCTGGTTGAATCATGCATAAATAAACAACATATTGAATTCAAATAAAGAAAACTAAATAAACAAAAGCAACACAAAACAAAAGAAAGATGGTGCCGTTTACTCAAGCGGTACGTGGAGTTGTGGCCCGAGTACAGATCATATTACCGTCCATTCGGAATCGGCTATGAAATTTACGTCCGGGTTTCCATCCGATATACCGCGAGAGTTGGTACATCTCTCATTCATCCAATACCCACAACATATTACATCTCATAATTCATGCATATTTATCTACTCAAAGACCACAACATGCATCCATAAACGACTCGCATGCGAATAGAATTCAATAATAATAATAAAACGAATATAAACAAATGAAAAGGTACCCTCAGGTCTAACCTTTTAAATCACCTCTCGGATGTACGGTACACGATCGTCGGAGGGGTGGATGCTCCGCAACTCTCCCGGTTCACTGGTTCACTGTCCTCGTTCGTTGTCTCACTGTTTTGAGTCGTCGTTCTCCGTCTTTTGCTATTGTTTCCTTGTGGTTTCGCTACCGTTTCCTCTTTATCTTTTGCTTACTGTTTTTGAGTGTTTTCTTCCTGTAATTTTTATGTGTATTGTGTATGAATTATGGACTAGCTAGTAGCTAAGGTCTAGGGACTAGGGGACTAGGGGACCAATCTTGAGAAGGTTGGTGAAGGGTTCTTTTTATAGGCAAAGGGTTGGGCTTGACAAGGAAAGGGATTTGATTTGGTTTGGTTAAGGGAAGTCAAAGATTGAGGGGGGACAAATCTTGGCTAGCTAGGGAAGGTTGAATATTTGATTGGCTTGGTTTAGGAATACAATATTTTAAGTTTGGGAATAATCTTATTAGATTGGGAATATAATTGGTTGATTGATTTTATTTTAGGCATGATTTTAGTTTAAGTTGGTAATTGTTTATTTTATGTTTGGTATATATTTTATTTAATCATTTAATTAATTTAATTATTATATTATTAGTTAATGTTTTAATTAATATTTATTTATTTAAGTTGGGATGTGTTTTATGGGCTTTGGGGGGGCTAATTGGGCTGGATGTGAGGCTAGCAGCAAAACCAGATTTACCGACACCGTTCGAACGCTTCCTCGAACGCGGCACGAACGCTCTCAATCCGTTTGACGTTCGAACGTAAACACGAACACAGCACGAACGAAAACAGTGAACCTTGTTTATTCTGAATTTCCCCTTCCGATGTCCGTTTCCCGGGACCTCCGTGACTTAAAAGGTAGTTGTCTCCAAATAAGACTCCTCATCGGGTTTATGTGTAAAAATGCAGTGCCTACAGTCGCCTCCACTTTGATGGGACTTGTGTAATATGCAACAGTGACAATCCTATCAAAGTTATGCATTGCATTTCTACTTACCTGGCTCGCCAGCTGCCACTTGACTTACCATGTGTTGAGTTGATTTGGGTGGTGAGGTGCTGCGACCCCTGGTTCATTCCCGAACCGTGTTGTGATGTGGTCCATTCCCGAACCGTTGCCGTGAGGTGGTACATTCCCGAACCGTTACTGTGAGGTGGTCCATTCCCGAACCGTTACTGTAAAGTGTTCATTCCCGAACTGTTACTGTGAGGTGTTCATTCCCGAACTGTTATCGTGAGGTGTCCATTCTTGAACTGTTACCGTAAGGTGTCCATTCTCGAACTGTTACTGTAAAGTGTTCATTCCCGAACTGTTACTGTGAGGTGTTCATTCCCGAACTGTTATCGTGAGGTGGTCCATTCCCGAACCGTGCTTCCATTTCTTGGAGTGCCATTCCCGGCTTGTTCATTCTTGAACTCTGCTCCATTCTTGGATTGCCATTCTCGGCTTGTTCATTCTTGAACTGTCCATTCCCGGACCATATCTCCATTCTCGGAGTGCTACTTCCGACTTGTTCATTCTTGAACTCTGCTCCATTCTCGGACTATATCTCCATTCTCGGAGTGCCATTCTCGACAGAACTGATCTGATGTAATATGGGCCTCGCCCCCAGAATGCCATACCCGGCAATGCTGATACTGATGTAATGCGGGCCTCGACCCTGGGACTCATTCCCAAACTGTGTTTGCTGTGGTCCTCGACCCTGGGACTCATCCCCAAAACTGATGTTGAAGTGGGCCTCGGCCCCAACTGCTACTGACATGGGCCTCGCCCCCAGATCGATGCTGATGTGGGCCTTGACCCTTGGGATTCATCCCACACTGTGTTTGATGTGGGCCTCGACCCTGGGACTCATCCCCAAAACTGATTGCTGAGGTGGGCCTCGGCCCCAACTGCTACTGACATGGGCCTCGCCCCCAGACTGACGCTGATGTGGGCCTCGACCCTCGACTGACGCTGACGTGGGCCTCGGTCCTGGATTCATTCGAAAATTCTGTTGATGTGGGCCTTGACCCTGGGACTTATCCCCAAAACTGATACTGATTTGGGCCTCGACCGTCTGCGATTCATTCTCGAAAACTGCTGATATTGTACTGTTACTACTTCTGGCTGGCTTGTATTTGACGCTTTCTCTTTTTCTCCTCTGAACCTGTTATTACAAAAGAACAAACCAAAAAAGATGCGAATATGTTACGTGTATGCATGCATGCATGTTTTATCCCGTCGGGTTAGGTCTTCCATCAATCCTCTTGGTGACTGCTTAGTCTTCTTTTCCTCGGGCAAACCACTGCTTCAGTCTATCTATGTTGATCGGCTCGGTGAACTAATTCCCTTCCAAGTCTGATAGTTTCACTGCCTCTATTTCCCGATTTCTGAATGTCTATCTTATCTTTTCTGTTTGCTTATTGCGAAGGTTCCCCGTGTTCATCACTGGATTCCATAGTACCAAGGTTGAATACTTTTCTCAAATATACTCATATTGCAGAAGAGTTTTAGCGAAATGAACGTTTATTATTGTTGAGGAAAAGAGTTCGAACAAGTAACAAAATCAATGTCATTAAAAAAAACTGGATCAAATAGACTAGGAGGATCATCTCCATCATCCGCAGCACTGCCTTCTTCCTCGGCCTATGGTTCTTCACTGTCATCCATGTGAGAAGCTTGATGGTTGAGGGCTTCTTTTCATGGGTTGGGCATTTTATGGGAATCTATGAGATCTTGAATTTCATGCCTGAGGCGGGTGCAGTTGTTGGTGTCATGGCAATGTAGCTGGTGGAAGTGACAATAAAGGTCAACATTTATGTGTGGTGGTGGGGGGTGCGGAAGTGGCTTGCCTTCTAAGGGTTTCAAAATTCCTTGTCCCTGTAACTTTTCAAATACCTTCGACAAAGGTCTACCAAGGTTGGAGAATTGCCGGTTCCTGATGGCAGCAACCTCGACAGTAGCGGGCTTAGTCTCAGAATACCCCCCAAAAGTCCGCCTATTCTGGCCATAGGACTTTCTGTTTTCAGCCTCCTCTTCCTCAATATCCATGACAGTTTCTCTCAACTGCCGAAAATCAGAAATCATCGAAGTCATCCTCCTCAGCTTACTATAAATAGAGGGCTTGGTGCCCTTGATGATCATTTTGATTTGGTCCTTCTCAGAGGGCCGGGTCTGCATTTTCAGAAGCTGGCTTCTCCAGCGGTCTACATACTCCTTGAAGCTTTCTTCCGGCTTCTGCTTAGTGTTCTCCAAATCACGGAGTGACAAGTCAATCTCCAAGTCCGTAACATATTGCTTCAGAAAAGCATCCGCTAGTTCCTTCCAATCTTCCTTAACCTTCTTTCCAAGGCTATGATACCAAGCCACAGGTGCCCCATCGAGTGACATCCCAAACATCTTTGGACTTGGCGCTGTGATAGGCCCATTGAACTCATGACTGAGACATATTGCTACAGATGGACCCTCGGGTCTCCGTTCCCATTAAACTTGGCCATATCCGGCATTCTGAACTGAGCAGGCAACTGTTCCTTAAAGGTCATCGCCTCATAGTCTAGTAAGTCTTCATCCTTACCCTTCATCTTACGGGTAACAGATTCTACCTGGTCACGGAGTTTCTGCAATTCTGCCTGAGACCCAACTGTTCTCCCAGTGGCATAATCAGCCATATCATCATCAAAAGCGGGGATGTCATCCCCCAATCCATTCGGAGTCTCCTCACGTCTTACATTCTCAAGTTTTCCCCAGCACGGGGCACAGCCATATTTGTCATGGCAGCAGTCAAGGCTTGCAACTGTTCAGTAATCTTGGCGAAGCCATTTTCCAACTGATCTATCCGGGATACCTCAGTATCTGATTCACTCATGTCTGTTCTCGGTATTTTGGTGAGTCTTCCCTTTTTTCTAACCCAACGGGAATCTATGATGGCTTTCAGAACACAAGGGTTAACATGATGTATGTATGCATGATGTGCATAAGAAGTATATAACATATATTAAATCAAATAAAATTCTCAAACAAATCGGCCTATTATCATTTTAGAAGCTTTTGGGACAACTGTCATAAGAGTGAACCCGTCCCAGTTTAAATGGCCTAACGAGTTCATGTCTTATGGCAAAGAGCCCAACTAAATCCAAATGATAAAAATCCGAACACAATCATAAAATGGCCCATTATTATTTAGAAACCTTTTGGCCCAGTAGTCATGAGATACGTTCTTGTCCCAGTTCAAATGGCCCAACAAGCCCATATCTCATGGCACATGGTCCAAACGGATCCAAACAACGATGTTCCCAAACACAAGCAAGATGATGCAAACATGACATAATAATTTTTACAAAGTGGCCCATCAACATTTCAGAAGCTTTTGGCCTAATAGTCATAAGGTGCGAACTTGCCCCAGTTTAAATGGCCCAGCAAGCCCGCATTTCTGACAATAGTCCAACTGCATCCAAATGAGGATGGTCCACAAGCACATACTCAAGGAAATAATTGCTACTTTAGCCAACCCGGTCTATAGGTGGGTTAGTAAGAGTATAGACAAAGGCTCTCACCGGCGAAGGATGGCCCACAACTAGGTCTCCCCACTCAAGGGTTCGAGCGACCAAGTGAGCGCACCCTTTTTTATACACTAAGGTACGTGCCAATGAGCTATGGTGTGTGACGGACTGTCAAATGGATTTCCCGTTGTAGATCCCCCAGAGGGAAGGTGGAGCGAGGCTCACTTAAATACCCAAGCCTCTTAGGCTCTTATCGCTTGTTGTCAGGAATAAACAACGAGTCCTCCAAATTAGTCCATCACAAAGGCTACGAGTAGATGGCCATATAGGTGTCCTCACAGCTTTTCCTTCTAGAAAGGTAGTGAGTGAAGGAAGACACCAAACCATTACTTAGCCTCAAAGTGCCCTTGATCAAACCCTTACTTTATCCACTATAGACACGGTCAATTAAAACATGAATCCACTCATTACAAGACAATATTTCGGGGCCAATTCTCATATCCCCAGTGGAGTCGCCAGACTGGGGAACACAGGACCTGGGCGACGCCGTTCCTAGGCTCGCGGCCTAGTGGGGGAAGGATTAAAATAACATGGAGTCGCCACCCGGTATGAACCGGGACAAAGATTTAAGGCCGCACTCACCCCTCACAAGGGAAGACCTCAAACCGTTGGGTTCGGAATGGTCCCTTACTTATGTCACTTGTAATGAAAAGATTTATGTAATAATTTAATTAAGCCTAAGTAACACTTATTTCCAAAAGTATCATGCCTCTAAATTCTCATGTGCAAAATAAAACTTATGTACGCATTTCACATATTTCATACTTAAAATTGCATGTTTCACATATATCGAGATAACAACGAACATATAGCTTTATTTGCATATCACATCCAGGAAAACACAAGCACACATATTAACCATACAAGCACACATATGGGCACCTTTCCATACATACTCAAATGTTATCATGACATAAGCATATGAATTGTAATACATTAACATATTTGCATAAGAAAGATCAACCAAGAGGCAATTATGCATGAACATAATAAGACAGACTCAGTTCAGTGTGTGTACATTCGTGTAGTGTTCGTAAACGTGTTCGAACGGAAATGAAACAGAATGCTCGCGTTCGTATGGCGTTAGTGAACGCGTTCGAACGGAAATGAAACAGAATGCTCGCGTTCGAGTAGCGTTCGTAAACGCGTTCGAACGGAAATGAAACAGAATACGAAAATGAAACAGAATGCTCGCATTCGTATGGCGTTAGTGAACGCGTTCGAACGGAAATGAGACCTGATGCATGATAAGGCAAAAATACATACGCGTTCGAGTTGCGTTCGTAAACGCGTTCGAACGGGAACAGAACTGATGCATGAAAATGGTATGCAATACATAAACAACAAAATAAAGGGGCGCGGCGAAGTACTGCCATAAATGTGGCCTTTTGGGGGCTCTTGATCTCTCAAAGAGAGGACATTTAGACCAACATACTAAGCCCATGCGCGTCACATCACATCATGCATACAAACACAACGACAATCATACTATTCTAAGTATGTCCGATTGAACGTGTCTTGCATCCAACCGAACACACATCGACCGGCGCGGCAAAGCATCGTGGTAAAGGGCTTTAGCCCCTCCCCATAGGGGATCTCACATCGCACTTACTAAGCCCATGCGCCTGGTTGAATCATGCATAAATAAACAACATATTGAATTCAAATAAAGAAAACTAAATAAACAAAAGCAACACAAAACAAAAGAAAGATGGTGCCGTTTACTCAAGCGGTACGTGGAGTTGTGGTCCGAGTACAGATCATATTACCGTCCATTCGGAATCGGCTATGAAATTTACGTCCGGGTTTCCATCCGATATACCGCGAGAGTTGGTACATCTCTCATTCATCCAATACCCACAACATATTACATCTCATAATTCATGCATATTTATCTACTCAAAGACCACAACATGCATCCATAAACGACTCTCATGCGAATAGAATTCAATAATAATAATAAAACGAATATAAACAAATGAAAAGGTACCCTCAAGTCTAACCTTTTAAATCACCTCTCGGATGTACGGTACACGATCGTCGGAGGGGTGGATGCTCCGCAACTCTCCCGGTTCACTGGTTCACTGTCCTCGTTCGTTGTCTCACTGTTTTGAGTCGTCGTTCTCCGCCTTTTGCTATTGTTTCCTTGTGGTTTCGCTACCGTTTCCTCTTTATCTTTTGCTTACTGTTTTTGAGTGTTTTCTTCCTGTAATTTTTATGTGTATTGTGTATGAATTAGGGACTAGCTAGTAGCTAAGGTCTAGGGACTAGGGGACTAGGGGACCAATCTTGAGAAGGTTGGTGAAGGGTTCTTTTTATAGGCAAAGGGTTGGGCTTGACAAGGAAAGGGATTTGATTTGGTTTGGTTAAGGGAAGTCAAAGATTGAGGGGGGACAAATCTTGGCTAGATAGGGAAGGTTGAATATTTGATTGGCTTGGTTTAGGAATACAATATTTTAAGTTTGGGAATAATCTTATTAGATTGGGAATATAATTGGTTGATTGATTTTATTTTAGGCATGATTTTAGTTTAAGTTGGTAATTGTTTATTTTATGTTTGGTATATGTTTTATTTAATCATTTAATTAATTTAATTATTATATTATTTAGTTAATGTTTTAATTAATATTTATTTATTTAAGTTGGGATGTGTTTTATGGGCTTTGGGGGGGCTAATTGGGCTGGATGTGAGGCTAGCAGCAAAACCAGATTTACCGACACCGTTCGAACGCTTCCTCGAACGCGGCACGAACGCTCTCAATCCGTTTGACGTTCGAACGTAAACACAAACGCAGCACGAACGAAAACAGTGAACCTTGTTTATTCTGAATTTCCCCTTCCGATGTCCGTTTCCCGTGACCTCCGTGACTTAAAAGGTAGTTGTCTCCAAATAAGACTCCTCATCGGGTTTATGTGTAAAAATGCAGTGCCTACAGACCTATTTCATGATCTATGATGAACTCGAGGTTGGCCAATTTTTCAATGTGGTCAATCATCTTACGCACATGTCCACCAACAGATCATTTCTTATACCTTGTTTGGAATAAGGCACATGACACTTGGAATCTCACGGTATAAACGGAAGTTGCATACAACTCCTTCAAGTGAAAGATGATGGTTTGAGCATCCATATCTTCGTGAGTTTTCTAAAGTTCGTCCGACATAGAGCCAAATATTATGCAAACTGCTGCCCATCATCATCGACGTGTTTCTTCCAAGCATCAAATGTATTTTGGTCAGCATCTTCTATGGGTTCAGGGGGGAAATAGTCTTTCAAGAACATAGAAAATTTTTTCCTATCGTAAGTTAATTTAAAGGTTTCTAAACCAGTCATTGTCGTTGTCCCCTTTGAGTTTATGCTCATCAAGGATGGAACGATGTGATACTCTATTTACCATTTGAATGTTTGTGAAATATTTTAACCCATATGTTAAGAGAGAATGTTAACATTAGGAAATGTTTTCATAAATATTTCATAATAACATGGGCTTTTAATATTACGAAGTTGCTCTCACTTAATTATTTTTAAAATTCTAATAAAATCGCATCAACCCTAATATGATGGATTTCTTGTGGGCAATGATCCCATTATCATCATTTCATAACTCCGACTAGGGCCGGTCGTTATAAAATATGATAATTAGGTAGGTTCCCAACTAATTTATGATATAAATCACAATTCCTTGATCATTGGGTTGGGCAATCAGACATGTCATAGCTTATGCTAGTCTTTGTGGACACCCAATCTTTGCCACTAAGTTATAAGACCACGCCTAAGGGTCGCTACGTCTTATGACTCAGAAAAATCAAACCATTATCAATAGTATGATTTAGGGACAAATTGGTATTAGTCAGTCTGGTAAAGTCGAGTCCTGCCAATACAGTTTAAGCCATTTGGGTCTATATTTTACAATGGGAGGTAAATTTTAGACTCAAATTATTATTGAGGATTTTAGCAAGTTTAAGTGAATAACTGTCAAATCGATTCCTCTATTGAAAATTCTCCAGAGGGAGGGTGAAGCGAACTTTCTTAAATACCCTTACCTCTTAGGCTCTTATTGCATTGGTGACATGAATAAACAATAGATCCTCCAAATTAGTCCAATACTTTAAATATGCTTTAAGGTAAGCTTTGAGTAAATGATTATCTAGATGTCTTCACAGCTTTTCCTTTTGCCTATAAAAAGGTAGTGAGTGAAAGAAGACACCAAATCATTATCTGACTCTAGTAATGCCTTTGGTTAAATTAACTTTAGTTTGGAAAGTTTTATTAACGTCTTGGTCGCACCCCACTTGTATCTTTTATAATGTCTTTTATTATAAACAAATGATTTATATTTATTAGCCTTAAAGGTAATAAATCTCTAAGTTCATCACGGAATAATTACTTAGCTAAGTAATCACTCTCGATTTCTTTAGAAAGTCTCTAGATGTTTGCACCCTAAAATAATCATGCCAATTCTAATCATACATAGAATCATCAAGCATATGAGTTTTAATATGTTGGAATTATTTTAGGCATTAAATAACTTTGATTAATATTTAGTTATGATATTGCATTTTATTTTATTCAAATAAATTTACTATTCACATTCTTTATAGATGCGTGAACTTTAAATTCCATTTCACAATTCAAATCTTAACCAAATCATGCAAAACTTGTGCCTAAAATTAAGTTCAGGGTATTAGCTTTCCAACGAGCTTTTACACACCCAATTATGAGTTCAAATGAGAGAGAACTAATAAAAACAAAAACGGCGTGCTGATACCACTGTTGGGAAGCAGCCGCGAGTGCGTAGCGGAAAATTTAAAAATTATGATGCCGCTATCCCATTGTTCAAGACCCATTTGTTTTTATTATTCTACAAGACTAGGCAGGTTACTATATATTCTAATCATAAAAAACTCATAAAACATGCAAAGAACATAAACCTAAACATGCTAACTATCATAAGAACTCTAATTAAAATAAAGAAAGAAAAAGACTTACTTGAACCGAAGACTCATCCAGTTCTCCCTCCAATCTTCATGCTTTTCTCTAACTTAGCAAGCTCTTCTACGTTTCAAAGAGCCACCCAAGTGTGGCCTCCAAAGATGCACACACCAAAGCCAAAAACTCAACGGCAAGACTAAGCCTTGAGTGCACGTGTATTTTGCCATTGATGCTAGCCTAGGAAAATACCTCAAAACTTTTAACTTTAGATTCCTCTAGTCAATTAGACTTAAGGATCCTCAATATCAGTAGCTTACTCTTTAAACTATAGAGTTTCTCACTTATATAAACCCAATATATGAAAGATTTTTGGAGTAAAATTTGAAAAGAATTCTTTGGGTTTATATAGGTGCTCCAAAGACAAAAAAAATTAATTAAGAATCCGATGTGGGATAAATGCTAATTTAATCTTAGCCATTGGATCTTAATTTAGTGGTTAATAGGATTATAAAACCCTAATAAGAGTTTGGGCCGAATTGGAATTCAAAACAAATAAAATAAATAAAATAAATAATAATAATAATAAAACATAATTTTTTTTTCATATTCGTTTTTCCAATTCCCAAAATGCCCCTATCGTCATTCACCAATCCCTAAGCCACTTTGGAACCTCATAAATGATCTGTTCAATAATTAAACACATTAAACCATTTATGAACCATTCCTACAACAATCAGATATATTGTTAAATTTATACTGTGCACTGTTAACCATTGATTTCGACTTTGTTGTGTGTGACCTTTTGGGTTCCCCTCAAGTTAGATATGAAATGAATCGTGATAATTTAATTGAACATAAATTATCCTCCGATCAGATGTTCGTTCGATTTCAATGACCAAAATTGACATCTAGCAACATGCCAAGGCCCCCAAATCAGAAGAAAATGTGTATACCCATTCTATATGCTATTTACATATGATACGGTCTCTCGTCGCACTGTATCCCACTGTTTGACTTAGGGTACGGAAAATGTCTACCCATATAGTCAAAGGTATGATGTTGATAGTGTCATGAATCGTGCTAACCTAAGAATCTCACATAATTCTTCTGCTACGGCCACAGTCTCAAACTCCGATCACACATATCAACCCGCGAACTGGAATACTACTCTTGTAAGAAAATATTATCCGAGAGAGTGGCGATTCTCTGTTATATCTTTACAAACTTCATGTGTTTTAACAAATGACCCAATTATGCCCTTATGACCGGATCTTTTGAACCGGGGAAGGAGAATGTCAAAGTTATTTGATCCACACATAAGATTGTAAAGACCTAAAGTCTAAGGACTAGTCATACAATCGATACATGAAAGTTCTTACAGACACATGGAATAAACACTCCATGTGAAAACTTTCGTTGGTCAGTTTGATAGACACGGGCAACTCATGCATCCATGTGATACACCAAGCGGACGGATCTCCGCTAGTAGCCTATGAGATCGGTTACCCTACTTAAGAGTGGATCATATCATCATGCTAGTCTCTCCGCTTTGTGAACACTCAGATTATTCACAAAACTATGACTAGGAACGTTTATGAGTAATGATTCTCATAAGGCATGGAAGCCATCATCTTATTACTCCAATGGCTTTATTACGGTGTTTGATGATTCATATAAGTTGTGTAAGACACGTATAATAAAGATTGTCATTTTATTAATTAATGAAAATATTACACATACATGTACATATAGCCCATCCACAAGTTGGGTATAGGGCATATCCTTAACAATGTCAATACATGAAAGAACCCAGATCAAAGTCGTCATACAATATGGAATGGACTGCAGCTGTAGATAAACCATAAACAAAGTGTCCGTCTCTGTTTGCTCTCTACGGACTATTTATGACTACTAATTTCATATTTAAATCCTCTTGTGTATAACACTTGTATACTAAATCTGAAAGTATATTTAGTATCAAATGATATAGATGATATTTATAATATACGACTTTAAAATCAATATTTTAATAAATAAATAATTGCATCGTTTAGTACATAAAACAAAATCCCATTTACATATTGCATTACGCTATAGGGCATATGTCCCAACATATAAGGCATTGATTAGTCTCATTCCGAAGAACATTTAAAAGAGAAATCCATCTATTATATACACCATATTGGCCATGAAACTTGTTCTTTTTATTAAACTTTCAAATCTATCTTTTATAAGAATAATGGACTTTTTATATATGATGGATAATCCTAATTCTGTCCTTAATATGATAACCCTAATTAAATAAACCTAACAACATATTAATACTTATATTTTCATGTATGGTCTTTAAAATAATATTAGAGTTCAGTCTAACACTTAAACTAACATAAAACTTAAATTAGAAAGTTATGATCATATTTTGACTAGGAACGAGTTAGAATATATCTTCACTGTAAACTGGAAAGTTGTATTTCTCAAAATCCTCTTTCCAACACAACTTGAATCACCAAAATCGGATATCTAATGAGAAAGTTATAGCCAAATATACAGACTATGCAAATCACACCATAATTGACTAGGTGGTATTCTCTTGAAAAATTTAGACTTCTTTAGCCTAACTCTTGGATGCCTCTTCTTGAAAAGCTTGAATTGTCTAGGATTGGATTTTGGTATTGTCTTGGTAGGCTTGGCTTTGAATCTTGAACTTGATTTGGATGGATCTTGAGCTTTCTTGAACTTTAAAACTCTAAATCTTGAATAAAACCCATATTTTATATTATGGATCACATTAGAGTCAAATAAGCCCAAGCTCAGGATGATTGTTTGATGAGGATCATTCATGAAATGAAAAAGAAAGAACGTTCAGATTTCTCACTTAGAGAGAATGGTACAGTGTAGTTAATATGTGTACTTAAAATAGAGAGCTTAAATGAGACATAATGAAATAAGTTCTTTGTTCTACTTTTTTTATGCACTCAAGCAGTATTTAAATATATATCTCTTAAAGAGAACTATCGGTAGCATGAAATTAAGAAAGAGATAGTAGAATTTGTATTGAAGTGTTTGGTGTGCCAAAAAATTAAAGCAGAACACCAGCATCTTGTAGTAGCTTCATATTTCTGAACAACACATCACTATAGACTTTGTTTTAGGATTGCCTCATATAAAAATAGAGGCATCATTCAGTATTGGTCATTGTTGACAAATTGACCAAATCAATCCATTTTTCTACCTGTACAAATTGATCATTATCTAAATAGATTAGCAAATGTCTATATTGACAAGATAGTGATCACGGGGCTCCAATCTCAAGTATGTCAGACACAAATCCGAGATTTACATCTATATTCTAGCAAAGTCTATAAGAGGAATTGGGTACTAAAGTGCAGTTCAATATTTCATTCCATCCTCAAACTAATAGACGGTCAGAGAGAACTATTCAGAGTTTAGAAGATATGTTAAGAGCTTGTGTTATGGAGTTTAGGATTAGTTGGGATCAATATTTTTCCTTGATGGAGTTTGCCTACAATAATAGTTACCATGCTAGTTTAGGCATTGTACTTTATGGGGTATTATATAAAATGAAATACATTACCTCTATTTATTAGGAAGAAACGGTGAAATGAAACTCCTACGTTTGAAGATTATTCAGATTACTATTGGCAAAATAGGAATGGTTAGATCTAAGTTGAAGACAACTTAAGATAGATAGAAGTGCTATACATATCTAAAAAGAAAGGACATTGACTTCTAAATGGGTGATAAAATATTCTAGATAATTTCGCCTTGAAAAAATGTCATGAAATTTTACAAGAAATGGAAGTTAAATACTCGGTTTATTGGGCTTTACAAGATCTTAGAGTGAGTTGGGCCAGCTGCTTACAAACTCATATTGCTACCAGAGTTGTTAAAGATTCATAATATTTTTCATGTGTCCATGTTGATGAGGTATAGATCAGATTCTTCTCATATTTTTGCATGAGAGATGACTTGACATATGAAGAACTTGAAGGAATTCGATTTAGAGAGCTGAGACTGTTGGGGTTTTGAGCGAAGGGCGCAACGGAAGCGCGGGTTCGGGCGAAATCGTATTTTAAAAATTTTCAAAATTCCAAGTAAATTATTCATATTTATTCAATATCAAATATGAATAATTTATTCATATTTCACCTAAACTATTTATTCAATATCAAATATTATTATAAATATAGTTGAAAACTCGCGAAACTTTTACGAAAACTGTTTTTCCGAAAAATGGCCTAAAATATGTTTTTGACTGAACCGACTACCCGACACTCATGGAAATTTCCCAGGTTAGCTCCAATAGTGTCAAGGCAGTTCATGGGCTGCCCACACAGTGACAGATTCACTGTTTGGAGAGTCGTCATCCGGTTGGCTCAAAATCCACCCGGTAACGCTGTTTTTGGCCGTTTTCACTTATTTCAACTCGGAAACACTTTCCGGTAATTATTCCAACACCCAAAATACATCCAAAATATTCAAACAATATATTTTTCATCAACAAAACCAGCAAACTTCTAGGTTTGTTCCAGAAACCAATTTTTTCAAATTTCATGTTTTAAAACCAATTTTCAAGATCAATAAAACTTATCCATAACACCAACTAAATTCACCATACATTAGGCACTCTAGAACAATTCTAGGTTATATTAGAGTGGTTCAATAACTCTAAAATAGTAAAAAAATATCCAACAACAAATTGGAAATAAATTACATTAATTAGTTCAAAAATCTACTTCACACATGCCTAAACTTCCTTCTCCTTCAACCACAATCTAAAGCCCCAAAAAATCAGAATCAAAAGAACCCTAGAACCCTTCTAACAACTCAAGAAACAAGAAACTAAATTTCCAAGCTTAGGGCTATGATAGGTTACCTTTAATCCTCCAATTTCTTTAGTTTTTTTTTTTTTTTTGAATTTTCTCTTGATTCCTCATGGATTCTTCAAGCAAATTTGGGAACCCATTTTAAGGAGCATAGATGTTCATGGTGATGGTTTCATTTTTAAAGACAAAGGACCGACTAAGTGGGGTTAAAATTATTATTTTGGCTTTTTAAGTTCATTAAATAAAAAGGTAAAATGGATAAGTTCAAACTTGGACAAATCAAATTTGTACACCCAAGCTTAAATAAATTCATGCCATATAAACCAATTATAATCGGATAAAAAAATTCATAACATTTATGAAAAGGGTGATTAATTAATTATTGAAATATTTAAATAATCAATTAATGTAATTATAATTATATATGTATTTTTATTTACATTAAATAAAAAATATATATATATATATTTATGGCATATGTCAAAATCTCATTTGACGAATAATTAATGTGTATCTAATCATATTATGTATCAAATACAAATACACAATAATTATTAGCGGACAAAATCCCCTAAAGCATGTGTTATCGTTTGACGATTAAACGATTCGAATTAACTCATTTAATCCGGTGAAGTATTATAAATCATCTGTATTATTCATATGAAGTTGCCCAAGTGCTCAACGAGTACACTTCATAATATGGGACTCTCCAAGTTTAGGTATATCCGTCACGATATTTAATTTCGTGTCCATAATCCACCAACTCATGGATTATGACGACCACAGATAATCTCACTAAATTATACAAGTCGAGGTCACTGTATACATATAATCTCTCATTCACAACCTATCCATATTATACCTGGGATATAGATCAAAATGTCAAATTCGTTCGGTATAATACAATCGACTTTCAATTTACGATCATAAAATAACACTCAGAACTGGTTTCCGACGTTATACCACAACCATGGATTTACTAGATCGTAAACACGTGCTGGATGCCTATGCCCTGTACACAAGACTGACAGATCCTATCTTGATACACACAAGATATCATGAGCATTAGTCGACTCCCAACGAACAAGCGGAGGTCTGATCATGACTAGATCATTGACATGACTGCTATCAAAGTGTGGAAGATAACTCATATATCCACAGTGGTATCTCAAGTTGAAGAACCACTATGCTCTCTCAACTCGAGAAGGTTCCTATTGACATTGGTGTACCATCTATTAGGAAACCTTCGGTGAGTCGTTCAGTGTCTTATCAAATAAACACCTACACGTCTATACGAGTCTCCCGAGACTCATGGTTCACTGGGATAAACCATCGGACTAAGTCACGATATAAGACATGTACTGGTCTCAGCGGATTTTACTAACCGACCCGTGTTAGTAAATCTTGACTAGGAACTTTCTTTAAGGATATATAACTAATAGTGCGCTTCCCAATGTCAATTACAAACTACGTTGTAACTGCGCACTATACTATAAATCCTAGGGTATTTTTCTAATATACACGTATTATTAAACCAGATTCAGTTTCGATCTAATCGTAATCAGAAATCTAATCGTAATTAGATCAAATAAGCGTATAAAAGACAATGGTGCTACCATTAAATTAGTAATATTATGAAAAATATAATTGCTCGTATTTATGAATCAGACATAAATACGACCCGGATTGGCAGTCGGAGCACCAACCCTAACAATTTCTCCCACTTGCTCTAGTGTCAATCCACTGTATCTTATACACATCTTAATGTGTATCACATACTCATGGCCCTCAATAGCTCACAACACTCAAGAGGTAGGCAACAACAAGTAAGTCCGCTTTAACAAATCGAGTCTATCCTACAAACCCAACCGTTTTCCTTAAATAACATCATTTATATTTTGCAAAATTCAAATTTCTCATTAATATGACTCAGATGTTATATCAGTATTGTGCTATAGCTATTGAGTTATCTATGTATTTCGAAATCAAATCCAAATACTACGAGACAACCACAAGCATTAAACTAATATGAAAACTTTTAATCTATGAGGTCACTATGCAAATTTCATAAGTCAATACTTCATAAGTTACAACTGATTCCGCTATATTAGTAGAATCAATAATAACACTCCCACTACATCTTTTCTGACTTTATACGACATAAACCATCTAATGTCATAATTAGGAACTAATCTGACTTTATGATTGCTGACTAAATTCTCCATGTATGAGAAACTCGTTCTTAATATCTCAAAGATAAAAAAGAACATGTTTCAAGATCCATCATATGGTCTGCAATATATCAAAATAACTCGTAACAATTACGATTAAATTGATATTGTTAATTGCACATAATATAGTATTCATTAAATCATCATCCTATGATGCATAAGATCGACCAGACATTCCAATCAATCTATCTTTCGACAAATGAATCATCCTCTACGAAAGATGAATACTATATAAATAAAAGACATGTTAACTGTCAAACAGTTATACTAACTGTCATACAAATAGTCTAACTGTGTCCTTTATTAGATCATATCTAATATGCGACTAATTGGAGTATCTCCTAAGTCTCTTACTTTTATATCTTATATAAAATTTTATATCAAATATATCAGAGACAACTCTCACTGCTAACACGGAGAAAAGAAGACTTAGGATATGTAATACTAGAAAAAATTTGTACGCTCCCACTGACCCTACTGAGAAATATGTATTCTCTATACTTCGATAAAACCAGATAATCTGACTGATATCAAAATCAGAGAACACGAATTTCCGGAAGCTTATATGAGTCTACAATAGGCTCTATAAGCTAGTGTATCAAACTATGATCTTAGTATAATAAAAACTCGAGGGCCATTCTAAAATGAACTTCTTCAAACAAAAAATTCGCGACAGATCTCTCATTCGAAGAAATCACTCAAGAACGCCACTTTGCATTCTTTAGTCAAAAACATAGTTTAATATCAATATTAACCAACAGATCTTTAACTGTTCAATTAGTTCGACTAGAGACAAGTTTTCTCAGAATCTATAATAGACAACTGAGTATAACCTTTCTCACTGTCATACTATAAATGTCAAATCTTTATCAAGCTCATTTGCTTATGTTGCGCAAACAATTTGCACATTTTATGAACTATTAATAACGGAAGCCTAATCATGTTCAAAACTTGATCGTCGTAAGCCATGATAAATCTTAGATCTATGGTTCAATGGTAATTTCTGAAATCGATATCAAATATCGCTCCCACTATAAGTTATAGGATAATTTTCTTCGATAAGAAAACATCAATTAAGTATCAGATACTTTGTAAATGATTCTGACATCCTATAGGACTTATACGACAGTTGTCTAAGGGTATTTTCATCTTATTAATTACGTAGTTCCATTACAGTTTATCATTTTCACATTTGACTTCACAAAGTCAATTCTTTTCTGCAATCGTCAACATCTAATGTTAACCGCCAAATAATAAATTTTTTTTATTACTCGGGATTGTAGAAAAGATATTCTATCAAATAGTATACAATATTCCATTAAATAGAATAAATGATAAACCTGTCACTCGTACCTCCGACGTACAAGTATTTTCAATTATATAACTATTATATAAAAGAAAGGTTCAAATCTTAAACTTTTCAAGATTCGAATTTTCTACCAATACATATCATATATATAACTGTAGAAACAAATGGAACCTAAATTAAAGAGACGAAATAGCGTTACTGGAGCATAACCCCAAAAGAATTTAAAATTAATTCGGTAACTCTCAATATCAACGAATCAAATCATATAAGATTCGATAACTTCCACTGATGGAATCACAGAAGTTTAATACTGAATAAGAATCACATTCATTAAATAACTAAAAAACTAATTGCCTTAAATTCATGCATTTGATCAAATCAAACGTCTTTGAACAACTCAAAGACGTGCAATGAATTTCTAAAGATACAATTTTCAACACTATAGATCGAATATCTTTGAACTATTCAAAATATTCTATCCGAGTTTCATTAGAAACATATTGACAGTTCTTGAACAATTCAAGACGTTCAACATGTTCTCTATTAGAAACATGTAACTAAGTCATGACAAATCATTAACTGAGTTACAATGCAAAGAAAACTATACAAGGTAATTTCTAATTCATTAAACTACACACATCCAATGTATTAGTTTAATAATTTGTGGTCCAATGAAAATCATCGGTTAAATGATATTTAATCACAACCTGAATACAATATTCACTAAATGGATAAGGATATGTGGTGTGATCTAGTATCAAACCATCTTTTACCATACTGAACAAACATTTGATGCTTTTACGATAAAATCTCATAAAAGACAGGTCTAAGTTATTTATTACACCGAATATTTTTTAATATTTATCTTTACATTAATGGCACTACTAGTCATCTTAAAATATGTAACAACTGTTTATACAGAACAAGTAATTATCTAATAATCACAAGTTCTGATATCAAATATCAAAACAGTTATTGAACATTATTTTAAATAGCTAGACGGGAGATCCGGTATCCAATACCTACAGTTGTCGTATTTTGAGAATCGTTATTCTCTATCTATAACTATACACGTCTCCTTTCTGAAGCTTTATAATTTACGTTCAATTATTCACAATGATTGCAAAAAATTGATTAACAAACTGTGTCAGACACGCGACTTCTAAAAGTCACTAAAGCCAAGAAACGTCATTAAAAGATAAACAAACACTTAAGGGGTTTTCTTTATGTCAGTCAAGAATCTCGAGACATGAACCATTCAAGTCAATTCTTACTGCATTAGATACAACTCTAACTAGAATAAAATCCTAAACACAAATATCTATTTAGATTACTTATCTTGACTTAGAAACTAAGTCACAAACCATCTCGATTGTCAAGAAAATTGGAACAACAGTTCTCGATGGTTTCAACTAATCTAACTATATCTAAGTCTACTATCTTTCTAGAACTATGCAACCATAAGTAAAGTTAGAAAATCTATATATTCAAGTAATATACTATGCAGTGGATTAGAAGTATAATTCTATAAGCAGTATAGAATAAAGGAAAACGTAAGCAGTAAATCCCAAAATATTACACATTACTTAAGTTATGGATTTTAAACTCGGCAATGTCTCCCACTACTTTGTGTAATACCGTAATCCCCAACGGACAACGGGAATTCAATAATCAAATCGGATTCAATAGTGAGAGTAGGATCACATGAATATATTTCGACTCACAGCTTTGGCAGGATCTCTCCTACGTATATTCATTAGGTAGACAACTCATTATTAATCACTCGCCAATGACTTCTGATTTTGGTACTGACCGTTTCTCGTTGTGACAGCTTTGGCACGTTCACAGGGAGGCGTATCAACGCTTCACTTGCCAATGACAAACTCAAACTACCGATGTAGTCTTGACAGCTTTGGCAAGTTCATGATTTCCACTTTCACTTGAATTTGTCTAGTATCAATATACAACCGGCATGGATAAAATTCTACAACTAAACCCTCACTGTTTTGGCACGATCTCAGATGCAGCCATAAAAAGTTACCCATAAACCGTATTGACAAGACGAACCAAGAAACATGTATCCAATGCACATTACTTTATAGCCATATTTAAAAACGGAGATTTTCCTATGGAAGCTACAATCTACATCAAATGCAGAATTTTAATCTAAATCATTTTCTAAACATTTCAATTCTACTTTAGAAAACATAACACAATTTAACTATTAAATTTCTGTTAACGTAAAACTGAAAAGTAAAGAAAATATCTAGATTCCTAAGCATGTGCGAACATTAAAATTGGATTATATATCTAATATCAAGCATGAATAATGTAATGGATGAAGCATCAAACCCACTCTGATATCATTTTTGTTGGGGTTTTGGGCGAAGGGCGCAACAGAAGCGTGGGTACAGGCGAAATTGTATTTTAAAATTTTTTCAAAATACCGAATAAATTATTCATACTAGATATTGAAAACTCGCGAAACTTTTATGAAAACCGTTTTTTCCGTAAAATGGCCTAAAATACATTTTTGACCGAACTGAATACCCCGACACTTATGGAAATTGCCCAGGTCAGCTCCAATAATGTCGGGGAAGTTCATGGGATGTCCAAACAATGACAGATTCACTATTTAGATAGCCGTCATCCGATTGGCTCAAAATCCACCCCGGTAAAATTTCAACTTTGAAACACTTTCCAGCAATTGTTCCAACACCCAAAATACATCCAAAACATTCACAAAACAAATTTTTTTATCAAAAAAGTCAGAAAACTTCCAGGTCTGATCCAGAAACCAATTTTGTCAAATTTCCTGCTTTAAATCCAATTTTCAAGATCAATCAAATTAATCTATAACACCAACTAAAGTCACCACACATGAGGCACTCTAGAAAAATTCTAGGTTATATTAGAGTGATTCAATAAATCTAGAATAGCAACAAAAATGTCCAACAATAAATTGGAAATAAATTACACTAATTAGTTCCAAAATCTACTTCACACATGCCTAAACTTCCTTCTCCTTCAACCACAAACTAAAGCCCCAAAAAATCAGAATCAAAAGAACCCTAGAACCCTTCTAACAACTCAAGAAGCAAGAAACTAAATTTCCAAGCTTAGGGCTATGGTAGGTTACCTTTAATCCTCCATTTCCTTAGCTTTTTCTTGGATTTTCTCTTGATTCCTCATGGATTCTTCAAGCAAATTTGGGAACCCATTTTAAGGAGCATAGATGTTCATGGTGATGGTTAAAATAAAAAAAAAAACAAATTTTCCTTTTTGAAGACCAAATACCGACTAAGTGGGGTTAAAATGGTCATTTTGGCCTTTTATTTTCATTAAATAAAAAGGAAAAATGGATAAGTTCAAAGTTGGACAAATCAAATTTGTACACCCAAGCTTAAATAAATTCATGCCATATAAACTAATTATAATTGGAAAAAAAAATCATAAGATTTATGAAAAATGGTGATTAATTAATTATTGAAATATTTAACAATTAAATATTTAAAAAATCAATTAATGTAATTATAATTATATATGTATTTTTATTTACATTAAATAACTATTATATATAATATATATATATATATATATATATATATATATATATATATATATATATGGCATGTGTCAAAATCTCATTTGACGAATAATTAATGTATATCTAATCGTATTATGTATCAAATACAAATACAAATACACAATAGCAGACAAAATCCCCTAAAGCATGTGTTATCGTTTAACGATTAAACGATCTGAATTAACTCATTTAATCTAATGAAGTATTATGAATCATCCTCAATGAGTACACTTCATATTGTGGGACTCTCTAAGTTTAGGTTTATCTGTCACGCAATCTAATTCGTGTCTATAATCCACCCACTCATGTATTATGACGACCACGGATAATCTCGATAAACTATGCAAGTCGAGGTCACTCCATACGCATAATCCCTCCGTCACAGGCTATCCGTATTATACCTGGGATATAGATCAGAACGTCAAATCCGTTCAGTATAATACAGTCGACTTTCAATTTACGATCACAAAATAACACTCGGAACTGGTTTCCGACGTTATACCATAGCCATAGATTTACTAGATCGTAAACACGTGCTGGATGCCTATGCCCTGTACATAGGATTGACGGATCCTATCTTGATACACACAAGATATCATGAGCATCAGTCCACACCTAAAGAACAAGCAGAGGTCTGATCATGACTAGATCGTTGACGTGACTGCCATCAAATTGTGGAGAATAACTGATATATTCACATTGGTATCTCAACTCGAAAGACCAATATGCTCGCTCAACTCGAGAAGGTTCCTATTGACGTTGGCGTACCATCTATTAGGAAACCTTCGGTAAGTCATTCAGTGTCTTATCAAATAAACACCTACATATCTATATGAGTCTCCCGAGACTCATGGTTCACTGGGATAAACCATCAGATCAAGTCACGATATACGACATGTACTGGTCTTAGCGAATTTTACTAACCGACCAGTGTTAGTAAATCTTGACCAGAAACTTTATTTAAGGATATACAACTAATAGCGCGCTTCTGAATGTCAATTACAAACTACGTTGTAACTGCGCACTATACTGTAAACCTAGGGTCTTTGTCTAATATACACATATCACTAAACCAGATTCAGTTTCGATCTAATCGTAATCAGAAATCTAATCGCAATTAGATCAAATAAGCATATAAAAGACAATGATGCTACCGTTAAATTAGTAATATTATGGAAAATACAATTGCTCGTATTTATGAATCAGACATAAATACGATCCGGATTGGTACTCCGAGCACCAACCCTAACAGAGACAATTAAAGAATAAAACAATTCATTTGGTGAAGATTTTATGGTGTAGACACTCAAAAATGGAATTTACTTGGGAGAGTGAAGAAAATAGGCGAAACAAGTATCCCCACTTTTTTCTGCCATCGGGTTACGTTAATTTCAAGGATGAAATTCTTTTAAGAGAAGAGAGTAACATCCCAATTTTTTCTTTTTAAGAGAGATGGAGAGGAAAAGTGAGTTTTGTTCCAGATATATCCAATCTGGAGTCGTTTTCAGCCGTTTCTCTTAAGGAAATTGTAGAGCTCGACGGTAGAAGAGTTTTGAAGGTGGTATTGTCATCGAAAATAATCAATTTTTTTTATATAATTTTATGATAATAAATTCTCATCGATTTTTCTTGATTTCCATTAATCTGAAACTGTGATTGACGACTAATCGACGACATTTGAATACACACACTTACCATATAAAAGATTGTTTTTATACAAATTGCACTGATCTTATTAATATTAGGATAGACAAAAAGAAAAAAACACGAACTCTAATATATTAAAAGATAAAAGACAATGTACATGGTCGGTGTTTTTTTATCTTTTAACCAGTCTTGACTGTTTGTTTTGCTTCGACTCGTATTCCCCAAAAAATAGATCCTACTCTAATAGCCTCGAATAATACATGCAATAATATAAGAAGGCTTCTGATTCCACAACAACAAAATCACTTTTTCGCTATTTCATATATTAAGGGATTTCACATATTAAGGGATTTTACTTGGAAATGAAAAAATGTTTCATATTAATGGATTCAGATTAATAACCAAGGGTTCCAATGCATGAGATCTCATAGCATTTACCAGTGAGGTCTTATTGATAAGTATTCTACATAAAAAAAAAAAAAAAATCCATTACATATATTAATACAATTAAGACTGCTCTTCATAGATAAACTTAGAATTTACAATCGGTTCAGAATCATGAAATCCTTTTTCAACGAGGGATTCATTTATTAAATTAAGCACTTATACCAAATTTTTTTTTTGAATATGCTAAAAATACATAATAGTGCATTGATACGTTAAGAGAAATAATTATAAGGATCTTATATAAATATATAAGAGTAACGATACACTTACACACACTTTCACTTAAAATTTTATCAACTCTCACTGTTTTGTATATATATATATACTAGTTTTGCCCGTGCCTACGGTACGGTGTTACAGTATTTGGCCCGTGCCTACGACACGGTGTTACAGTATTTGGCCCGTGCCTACGGCACGGTGTTACAGTATTTATCCGTGCCTACAACACAGTGTTACAAAATTAAATGATTTTATTTTTTAATTAAATGATTTTATGTTAACTTTCTATTTTTTAATTTGAAATTTTGAAAATTTTTGACCCTTTCCATCAATCAATTCACTCTCTTTCCTCCAATTACCAATGAAATGATTTGGGCCATCAATTAAGCCACATAAAGAGAGCCGTTGGATATACTCTCTTTCCTCCAACATCATTCTCCTTTATTATATAGATATATAAAAGATATCATAATCACATGATGACAATAAAAGATAAGCGTACCCAATTCCCAAGTACATGTGGCAGTTATTAGATTTTGATCTCTTAAACGGAAGACGCTCGCACTTTGATCTCGGATCTTCACTTTTATAGTATAACACTCTTCTTCTTCTTCTTCACTGGCAAAGAGAAGTTTAAACAATAAAGAACCAGAATCAATCAATGGCTTGCTGTTCTTATTCTCTCAAACTAAACAATATGCTATTATCATCATCTTCTTCTTCTTGTTTTAGTTTAAAAGACAGACCCTTTTTGTCAAATGCATTTCTTTCTTCTCCAAGTTCATCTTTTTATCCTCTCTCATGCTCACCAAGGCTTCCTCTTGTTAGAATTTCTACTTCCCATTCGCATTCGCATTCACTCTCTATCAAAGCCTCCTCTTCATCTTCTTCCACTACCATTGCTGAACCTGAAGGCATCAAGGTTTTATAATTTTGTACAAGTGATCTTCTTATGTTTTGAAGTTGTTTTGGTAGATATTATATGTGTGTGTGTGTGTGTTGATGGGTGTATGTGATGTATGTTTCAGATTAATTCGATGCCAACTAAGCCGATTGAGGGCCAGAAGACTGGAACTAGTGGTCTCAGAAAGAAGGTATTTTTATTTATTTTCGAAGTCAGATTCTGCTTTATTTTTTACATTTATGTTTTGATTGGTACTGGGAAAGAAGGATAAAAGGAAATATAATTCTGGGTATTGTTTATTTTCTTGATTTGTTTGATTAGATTTTATTTTTAATTATTGTTAGTTTATTTTGTCATTTTAATAGATATCAAATTGAGACCAGATGGTTAGTTTATTTTGTCATTTTAATAGATATCAAATTGAGACCAGATGGTGGTTTGTTCATTTTGTTAAATTATTATTTTTTTTTTTTGTAGGTTAAAGTTTTTAAACAAGAGAATTACCTTGCAAATTGGATCCAGGTATGAAGTTTTACACTTTTGTGCAGTCGTAGTGTTAGTTGGTTCTGGTGTATATTGTTAAGAGTTTTTCATATGTAGGCATTGTTTAATTCATTGCCACCAGAGGACTACAAGAATGGGCTTTTGGTGTTAGGAGGCGATGGTCGTTATTTCAACCGAGAAGCTTCGCAGGTGAGATTTTGTAGTGGTTGACAAAACCCTCTTTTTAGTTTATGGCACTGCTGTATTGTTAGAATTGAAAAATGGAAGCTCATTTCTTTAAAATACAGATCATTATCAAAATTGCTGCTGGGAATGGTGTTGGAAAAATTCTGGTTGGCAAGTAAGTAATTTAATTGGTTCTGTTATTGAACAATTTTGTTATTTTTCAAAGCAAGAACGAGGAGACTATGGTAATGCTACGGCAGGGCAAAAACTTTTGAGCCCTCTTGAACATAGACTCGATGCATTTGTTGCAACAATTGCTTTGTTTGGGAGATAGGAGTTTGCTTTTGTTTCATTAATACCACCATCAATTGATTCTGTTCTGGGGATGTGAAGTTAACTGGCTTGCATATTTTAATCTCAAAATTGTACAATAAACATCTAAGACAGAATATGGAGTTTCCTTTGAATCTTTCAAAGTAATTCTTGGCATATAGCGTGCCAAAAGGAAGAGCTTGTGTGGCAGAATTCTTTTAATTTCCCCCTCTAGCTGGTGTATGCTGAAGAAGAAGATGAAAATTCTTTTTCCCTGAAGGCCTGGAATGAATGCATGCTTCCTCCTCCAAAAGTACTGTTTATTCATACTTGATAATGGAGTTGGTCATGCCTAGCATATTATTGTGCACATTAAATGAAGAGAAAGGATGGATAATAGATCTTATCATATCATTTTATATTCTCACGACCTTCTATCTGTTACTAGTAAAGTTGAAGGTTGATGCGTTTATGCTGAAAACTAATTGGAATTTAACCATTTCAGGGATGGGATTATGTCAACACCAGCTGTTTCTGCTGTAATCCGGAAGCAAAAGGCAATTGCTTGCTTCTTTTTATCTTTTCTCAGAATTTATTTTTGCACGTCATGCATTTCTTTTCTTTGGCACTCTATTGATTACTTGAATTGTGTTTTACACAGGCCAATGGTGGATTTATTATGAGTGCAAGCCATAATCCTGGTGGGCCTGAATATGATTGGGGTATCAAGGTGAATTGTTTGTGTTATGCTATGCACTCATGTCTTTTATTTTTATTTTAAATAATAACATTTCGTGCTTTAAACTCTATGGGGATTCTTTCTAAATCTTGTTCAGCCAAACATGCCATGACAAAGTGGAAATGTTGAAATTGCGTCACTCATATATTGAAAGTTTTCATGGATTGATAATAACCTGTAACTTCCTATTAGATGTTTCCTGACTTCAAAGGCCGGTTTCTTATGTGTTATTTTCAGTTTAACTACAGCAGTGGCCAGCCTGCTCCTGAATCCATAACAGACAAGATCTATGGAAACACACTTTCTGTAAGTATATGTTCTATAGGTGTTCTTCTATTCATACTGTTGATTTTCCTTTAATACCATTTATTACACTTGAATAGTAAAACATATATATTTATTTCAATGTAAGTTATTGATTTATTAGTTTATCAGCTCTCTACTTGCTTGTTAAGAATATATTCCTTGCTGGACGGTGAAATTTTAATCATAATGTGAAATTTTATCGATTGAGACATTTTTGCATACGAAAAGCAGGCATGGGATACTAATGTAGAAATATAGATTAAAAGATGTGAAGCAGCGAGTGGTATACTCACCACTCCTGACAAATCTGTTCAACACCATTTGTGTTGGCAGTGAGTCTACTTGTCTTGTGTTAATGTGTGTGAATGTGTGGTTTAAGTACTATGCTTCATTTGGTTGCATGATAGGTTGGTTCCAATTTATTCATGATGGAAGAAATTGTGAAACAATATGTGAGTTGATTTTCCAAGTCCATATAGCTATTGTATTTTTTTTGCCGGGTATATGAGATGTCCTTGTTGGTTCCCCAGTTCTATGCTTGATTGGGTCATGATTTCAAGAGCTAGCCTTAGTGCAATTGTAATTTTATCTTGGAAATCCAGTTTTTCTTTTGAATTTTTTACTCTTCCTTCCTTTTATTTGGTTTCTCAATATAAAATGAATTCAATTGTTTGTCTTAGTGAATGCTGGTTACAGTTAAAAAAGCATGCTTTGTTACGGCAGCTGAAGGAGAACTGAAGGTGTATTGACGAAGGAAGAGTTACACAAGGCAAATTAGTAATTAGACTGGAGTAACTAGTTAGTTAGTAGTTGTATCCAGTTATGAATTAGTTAGTTAGTAGTTGTATATAGTTATGAATTGGTTATATATTGTTATGCAGATAAATGGGAATATAAGGAGAGAGGTAACAAATTAAGGGGGCGGGTTTTTCTCTTGAATTGGATTGTAAGGTTCTTCATCATGGAACTGGGGAAAAGTGGTGACTTGTTCTTTGAACATTTGATTACTGAAATACATATAGATTCTTCTTGCGATTCTTGATTTTCTTGTTTACTTGTGAATTACAACAATTTGGTATCAGAGCAGTGATTGCACACATGAGAAAATCAAAATCTGATAATGCCATAACCAATTTAGAAAAAGAGGTGGAATGGTTGAGGGATTGACATCAAGAAATGAGGTCAGAACTATCAAAGATTCGTGATTCGCAGAGAACGCACAGCGAGAAAGATCGGCAGAAGGAGAAGAAGGATCTGATGCTGGGGCAGTAGGAAACAGAGGGGTAAATCGTACCGACAATGAGCAAAAACGTTTCCATGGGCAAGAATACATCAATCCGAGTGATAATAGGATGAATTACAAGGTAAGAAAACTTGAACTGCCGCTGTTTTTTTGGGAAGATCCGGTTGGATGGTTATTTAGGGTTGATACATTTCACCGTTAACCATGTAGAGGAAGAGGAAAGATTGATTTCGGCAGTAATGTGTTTGGAGGGTTTGGCTTTACATTGGTACCAATGGCTAGAAGCTAGGGCTCCAGTGTCAAATTGGAAAGGGTTCAAGAATGCCCTGCTTCAGTTTTTCCGTTCAGTAAAGGAGGAAGATGAATATGAGGCAATTATGTCCATGAAACAAAGAGAAGGAGAAATCGTGACTGATTATCGGACTAGATTTGAGAAGATGTCAGTACCTATTCTGGATGTTTCAGACCGGGTGTTAATGGGATCTTTTTTGAATGGACTTAGGGAAGATATTAGAGCAGAATTAAGAGTGGACAAGCCTAATTCCTTCGTAAATTTAATGGACCAGGCGCATTTGATCGAACAAAAGAATAAAACATTGTTGTGTTTCAAGGGAAAGTGGGCTTCCAACACCAAGAGCCCAACAAGCAATTATCAATGTCCCATGGCAAGTCAACCTTTGAGAACCATAATTTCATCCCCAATTCAACTCACACAATCCTTTATGAGCTCTGTTGCTAGCTCAAATATGACTTTGGTTCCAATGAAGGATAAAATAATCCTAAGAGAGGAGGTTTCCGTCGGCTGATGCCCCAAGAAGAGCAGTATCGTTGGTAATGAGGACTTTGTTTTCGGTGTGAGGAAAAGTTCTCGATCGGTCACAAGTGCAAACAAAAACATTTGCAGGTTATGTTGGTAGCCGAGGGTGGCGAGTTAGAAGATTTGTAGAGCAATAAAGGGAGTGAAATCTTGGAGGAAAGGCAGAACAGGGTCGAACAAGGGGCTTCTTTAGAGCTCTCTTACAATTCCATGGAAGGGATTCCAAGTATAAACAAGATATTGGAGGTTTTGGGAAAATTCAAAGAGTTGATGTGGTGGTGTTAGTGGATAGTGGAGGTTCTGACAATTTCGTGTCCAGAGATGTGGTTCATCGCTTGGGTCTGGTGGAGGATAAAATAAAAATTGCAGATTTGGTGTCAAAGTGGGTGACAGATGTTGTATTCAAGGAGCGGGTATTTTTCGAAATGTAACCATAGACATTCAAGGTACGGCGATTACCCGAGATTTTTACTCTTTTCTAGTGGGCGTTACGGATGTTGTTCTGGGTGTTGCTTGGTTACAGAAGCTCGGGGATGTTTGTACCACTTATGCTAATTCACTAATGAAGTTTGAATGGTGCGGGAAGAAAGTGAGATGGCAAGG
Organism: Zanthoxylum bungeanum; assembly: GCA_019454045.1. Lineage (NCBI taxonomy): Eukaryota > Viridiplantae > Streptophyta > Magnoliopsida > Sapindales > Rutaceae > Zanthoxylum > Zanthoxylum bungeanum. The sequence goes on along the minus strand of SKCR01038734.1, from coordinate 35,832 downwards.
CCATCCTTCCTTAATGAAGAAATCCCTTTCGTTGAAGGCCATGTCCAAAACATTTGGTAGTGGGATACAAGTTTTTCTTGTAGAGAATTAGGCTTTGTGGGTGGAAACTCAGTCACAAGTGATGCCTTTGGATGCACAAATAGAAGGGTTACTAACAGAATTTCCAGATGTGTTCAAATCCCATATTGGCTTGCCTAAGCCGTGAGCTCATGACCATGCCATTCACATCAAAGAAGAGGCTGCTCCACCAAATATCCGTCCATACAACTATCCGTTTTATTTGAAAAACAAGATTGAGAAGATTGTTAAAAAGATGCTGGTATCGGGTATCATTAGGCCGAGTATCAGTGCATACTCAAAGTATCAGTGTACTCAAGTCCGGTTCTGCTAGTTAAAAAAAAACGGGGGATGGAGGTTTTGCGTTGACTACAGAGCCCTTAACAGAATTACGGTTCCTGACAAATTTCCAATGCCCATTATTGATGAGTTATTAGATGAACAGGGCCAGGCTAAAGTTTTCAGAAAATCGGACCTTAAATCTGGTTATCACCAGATAAGGGTTCGGTAAGTTGATGTTGAGAAAACGACGTTTCGAACTCACAAATGCCACTACGAATTTCTTGTCACGCTATTCGAACTTACCGGTGCCAAATGCGCCGTCGACATTCCAAGCTCTGATGAATGAAGTGTTTCGGCCATACCTGCGAAAGTTCATCTTGGGATTCTTTGATGATATCCTGATCTATAGTATCAACTATGAGACGCACATGTCTCATCTACGTTTAACTCTAGCAAGGTTGTAGACTCATGGCTTAGTAGTAAACAAGGGGAAGTGTTCATTTGCTCAAGTCAAGTTAGAGTATTTGAGTCATAAAGTCATTTGATCTCGGGAAAAGGGTTGAGGCAGATCCAGCCAAGATTGACAGTATGAAGGCATGCCCGGTTCCAACTAATGTAAAAGCATTAAGGGGATTTCTGGGACTGATAGGATATTACAAAGATTTATCGTGATTACGGAAAGTTGGGTAAGTCGTTGACTAACTGTAACACAGAGATGGGTTTGCAAGGTCAAATGAGCACCAATGCTTTTGATGACTTTGAAAACTAAATTGGTTACTGTTTAAAATAGGAAAATATCTTTAAGATTGCTAGAGATATGGTAATTGATTGTATGTAATTATGGGTAGATTTATCTTCCTTTTATGGAGAAGACTGAAGGCTATATATGGCCAATTCTTGTATAGTTTAAAATAAGAAAATAAAAAGAGGGTTTCCTCAATTTCTTCATGGTATCAGTAGGTTGATCCTAGGGTTTCCTTTTTTTTTCTTTTTCCGGCGTCACTGTTCACGAGTACTGTTCACGCGCACTGTTCATCGTCACTGTTCACGCGTACTGTTCGTCGTCGCTGTTCACGGATACTGTTCGTCGTCACTGTTCACGGATACTGTTCGCGCGCACTGTTCATCGTCACTGTTCACGCACACTATTCATCGCCGCTGTTCCCTGCCATGGCCGACCCGAGCAGTAATCATCCTCCCCGCCCATCCGTCCACCCGAGCAGTAATCAAGTTGATCTTTCCCCGTCCTCGGACTACTTCGACCAGCCCTCTCAGAATGTTACTTTGTCTAAAGCCGAATATGCAGCTTTCCTCCAGTATCAGGCCTCTCAGTCCTCGTCATCTGCTTCCGTTGCTCATACTGGTAATTCTGTTGCCTGCATCACTCAGTCCTCACAATTGGGCCCATGGGTCTTGGACTCTGGCGCCTCTGATCACATTTCTGGTAATCCAAAACTTTTGTATTCTTTAACTAGTTCTCATTCTCTTCCTATGGTTACTCTTGCTAATGGTTCTAAAACTATCGCTAAAGGAATTGGACAAGCCTCTCCTGTTCCTTCCTTACCTCTGAAATCTGTGCTTTATGTACCGGGTTGTCCTTTCAATCTTATTTCTGTTAGTAAACTCACTCATGATCTGAATTGTTCTGTCACATTTCTTAATCATTCTGTTATTGTACAGGACCAGGGTACGGGACGGATGATTGGTACAGGACGTGAGTCACAAGGCCTTTATCATCTCACGCAGTCATTGCCTGCGGTCGCTTGCACCTCCACCGATTCTGCTGATGTTCTCCACAACCGTTTGGGTCACCCCAGTCTCTCTAAGCTTCAGAAGCTAGTTCCGCAACTTTCTTCATTATCTTCACTTCCATGTGAGTCGTGTCAACTTGGGAAACATACTCGTGTACGATTTCCCAATCGAGTCAATAATCGGGCCGCGTCCCCTTTTGAGTTAATTCATTCTGATGTTTGGGGTCCATGTCGTGTCAATTCTGCTATGGGATTTCGGTATTTTGTGACATTTATTGATGATTACTCTCGAAATACTTGGCTATTTTTAATGAAAGATCGTTCTGAGTTATTTCCTATTTTTCGAAAATTTTGTGCTGAAATCAAAACTCAATTTGATATTCCCATTCGTGTATTTCGTAGTGATAATGCTGGAATATTTTTCTGCTCCTTTTACCACCTTTATCTCATCTCAAGGTATTCTACATGAGTCATCTTGTGTCTATACACCCCAACAAAATGGTCTAGCTGAACGTAAAAACCGACATCTCATTGAGACGGCTCGTACCTTATTAATCCATAACCATATACCTTTTCGTTTCTGGGGGGATGCAGTTCTTACTGCTTGCTATCTCATTAATCGCATGCCTTCTTCTGTTTTACAAGACCAAATTCCCCACTCTATCTTATTTCCCAACCAACCTCTCTATTCGGTCCCTCTTCGCATATTTTGTTGTGTGTGTTTTGTCCATAATCTAACCCCGGGACAAGATAAACTTTCTGCTAAATCTACTAAATGCATCTTCTTAGGATATTCCCGACTTCAAAAAGGGTACCGATGTTATTCTCCAGATAATAACCGCTACTTTCTCTCTGCCGACGTCACATTCTTCGAGTCATCACCTTACTTCTCTCCTCATACCCCGACTCTTCCCGCCCCTTCTACGGTACTACCTGTTCCATTTTTTCATCCTCCACTTGAGACTATGTCACCATCACGTCCTCTTCAGGTATATCACCGTCGTCCTCGTTCTCTATCTTCCGCTGGCATTGACACTGCAGCCACTGACTCACAACCTGCTCCAGCTCCTGCCCGTACATTGGACCTTCCTGGCCCAATTGCCACCAGTAAAGGTATTCGTTCCACTCGTAATCCACATCCTATTTATACATTTCTCAGTTATCATCGTTTATCTGCTCCATATTTTGCTTTTGTCTCCACCTTGTCTTCTGTTCCTCTTCCTAGAAATGTCCATGAGGCTTTGTCTGATCCAGGATGGAAACAAGCAATGATAGATGAAATGGCTGCTTTACACTCAAGTGGCACTTGGGATTTGGTTCCGTTACCCCCTGGGAAATCTACAGTTGGTTGTCGATGGGTTTATGCGGTGAAAGTTGGTCCTGATGGGCAGATTGATCGACTCAAGGCTCGCCTTGTTGCTAAAGGTTATACCCAGATATTTGGTTTGGACTATGGTGACACTTTTTCTCCTGTAGCCAAAATTGCTTCCGTCCGCTTGTTTCTCTCCATGGCTGCTATGCGTCACTGGCCACTCTATCAGCTGGACATCAAGAATGCCTTCCTTCATGGAGACCTCCAAGAGGAAGTCTATATGGAGCAACCACCTGGTTTTGTTGCTCAGGGGGAGTATGGTCTGGTTTGTCGGCTTCGTCGCTCTCTGTATGGTCTCAAACAGTCTCCTCGTGCTTGGTTTGGGAGATTCAGTACTGTCATTCAGAAATTTGGTATGACTCGTAGCGAGGCAGACCACTCGTTTTCTATCGCCATTCCAATGGCCAATGCATTTACTTGGTTGTATATGTGGATGATATAGTCATTACTGGAAGTGACCAAGAGGGAATTCGACAGCTGAAAACACATTTATTTAATCATTTTCAGACTAAGGATTTGGGACTACTAAAGTACTTCCTTGGCATAGAAGTAGCTCAATCTCATATGGTATAGTCATCTCTCAGAGAAAATATGCTATAGACATTCTTCAAGAAACAGGCATGTTAGATTGTAAACCTGTTGACACGCCTATGGATCCAAATGTTAAACTTCTGCCAAAAGAGGGGGAGCCATTGGAAAACCCTGAGGAGTACATGAAACTAGTTGGAGAGCCGCTAAAAGATCCTGGACGATATAGGCGGTTAGTTGGAAAGTTGAACTATCTTACAATTACTCGCCCAGATATCTCATTCGCAGTCAGTGTGCTTAGCCAATTCCTGCAAACTCCATGTGAAAGTCATTGGGATGCTGTCATACGTATTCTTAAGTATATCAAGAAAGCGCCAGGACAAGGATTATTGTATGAAGATAAAGGCAATACTGAGATAGTTGGATATTCTGATGCAGATTATGCAGGCTCTCCGTCCGACAGGCGTTCTACTACAGGATATTGTGTTTTAATTGGAGGCAACCTAGTATCCTGGAAAAGTAAGAAACAAGCAGTTGTTGCCAGGTCTAGTGCAGAAGCAGAATATCGAGCTATGGCCTTGGCAACATGTGAGTTAGTATGGTTAAAACAGTTGTTACATGAATTAAAGTTTGGAGGTGGGACACAAATGAAGCTAATTTGTGACAACCAGGCAGCACTACATATAGCATCTAACCCTGTGTTTCATGAAAGGACCAAGCACATAGAAGTCGATTGTCACTTTATCAGGGATAAAATTTTATCTGGATGCATGGTCACTAGCTTCGTCAACTCTGAAGGACAATTAGCGGACATCCTTACTAAGTCTCTTCGTGGTCCTCGTATTGATTTTATTTGTAACAAGCTTGGTGCATATGATCTATATGCTCCAGCTTGAGGGGGAGTGTTAAAAATAGGAAAATATCTTTAAGATTGCTAGAGATATGGTAATTGATTGTATGTAATTATGGGTAGATTTATCTTCCTTTTATGGAGAAGACTGAAGGCTATATATGGCCAATTATTGTATAGTTTAAAATAAGAAAATAAAAAGAGGGTTTCCTCAATTTCTTCAGTTACCAGTGCAGTGCTTGCGATTCCAGATTTTACAAAGTTTTTTTGTCGAAATGGATGTGTTGGGATGTGGGTTGGGTGCAGTTTTGATGCTGGAGGGTCGCCCTATAGCTGTGATTTCTATTTTAAAGTGTCACTCTAATTTCCCTTCAGAAAGAAGTCTAGTGTGATGAGCGGCTCAAATTTATTATCCATGATTTGATTTTAGACCCTGCTAGTATCCAGGTTATTCCGGGTAGAAGAGACTATTCTTTCATGGACCTTTGTTGATCCCAAAAAACTTTTCCAGGATTGCAGATTTTTTGAAAGAGTTCCACAACACTTTGGGAGGAGGGCACTCAGGAGTCTTGCGTACCTGCAAACGACAGTCAAATGTATTATATTGGCAGGGAATGCGCAAAGACGTCAAAAAGTTTGTGGACAGCTGCAATGTTTGTCAGCATTGTAAGGATTCTCATTTGACTCATGGTACGTTGTTGCAACCACTTCCTATGCCGTCTCAAATTTGGGAAGACATTAGTATGGATTTTGTTGGCGATCTTCCTCAGTCTCACGAGGTTGATACAATCTTTGTGGTGGTGGACATGCTATCAAAAAACGCTCATTTTCTGTTACTGTTGCATCCTTTTAATGCAACAAAGGTGGCTGTTTTTTTTGCTCGGGAAGTGGTGCGCCTTCATGTATATCTGCACAAAATTGTCTCCGATAGGGACAATATCTTCGTTAGCAAGTTTGGTCTGAACTTGCTAAGCTCACGGGTACTCAATTATATTTACATTCTTCCTATCATCCACAATCTGATGGACTGACGGAGGTTGTTTATCGCTGTTTTGTGGGTGATAAACCCAAGTCTTGGCCTAAGTGGACTTGCTGGGTTGAATTTTTGTATGACTCTTTGTTTCATACGGCGGCACGCATGACTCCATTGAGGGCTGTTTACGATAGAGATCCCTCAACTCTTTTGTTTTATGGTCAAGACAGCACTTTGGTAGATAAAGTGAACGTTCAGTTGCAAGAACGGGATGGTATCCTGAAAGAGTTGAAAAAATAATTTGGTTAGGGCACAAAAAAAGGATGAAACAAGTGCCCGATAAACGGTGATGAGAGTTACAAGTTCAAACTGGTGATTTGGTTTATGTCAATATTCAACCTTATCATATGAAAACTCTGGCTTGTAAGTTGAACAAGAAGCTTTTTCATCGTTTTTATGGCCCCTATAAATACTGGAGAGAATCGGCACTGTTGCTTACCATCTCGCTTTGCCTCCCACTGCGAAGGTGCATCCAATATTTCATGTTTCTCAACTTAAAAAGAGTGTTCCTTTCTCCATTCCTGTTCCGGATTTCCCTGTTAATTCATTGGAAAGGGTTACTGTACCATGACAACACTTGGGAATTTCCTTCTTTTCACCTTGAGGACAAGGTGGCTCCTTTGGACGGGGTAGTGTTACAGCAGCTGAAGAAGAACTGAAGGTGTACCGACAAAGGAAGAGTCACGCAAGGAAAATTAGTAATTAGACTGGAGTAACTAGTTAGTTAGTAGTTGTATCCAGTTATGAATTAGTTAGTTAGTAGTATCCAGTTTTCAATTGGTTATATTCTGTTATGCAGAGAAAGGGAATATAAGGAGAGAAGTAGCAAATTAAGGGGGTGGGTTTTTCTCTTGAATTGGATTGTAAGGTTCATCGTCGTGGAACTAGGGAAAAGTGGTGACTTGTACTTTGAACATTTGATCACTGAAATACGTACAGATTATTCTTGCGATTCTTGATTTTCTTGTTTACTTAAGAATTACAACATGCTTACAATTAGATAAGATAATCAGTGGTTTGAAGAGTATTCAAGGTTGTTAAAGGGCGCACCGAGGCGATCAGAGCTGGAAAAGCGAGGCGTGATGCGAGGGGCGAGGGGCGAGAGGCGCACGCCTCACAGACACGAGGCGCACATCTATTAATAATAATTTTCAATTTGTAATATATGCATTATTTACTAGTAAATGTAAAAAAATAATAAATAGATAGTAATTTTTTCATATATAGTTTACTTTTATATTAAATATACTCATCCAATTCATAATACTTGACTATAGTCTATTTTTATATTAAATATACTCGTCCAATTCATAATACTTGACTATATGCATAATTAAAAACTTCAAATTTCAAAAAAAAAAAAAGGACACTTCTAGTCAAAAGAAACATCATCATCATACTCTTAACAAAATATGCAATATTCAACTCATATTTTCAAGTATTACACAAATGTCTAAATTAGAACAATCAGAATTCCAAATTTCATTACTGCAAAAGCAAACAGAAACCAAATGTAATGCTAATTTCATTTCGGAAAAAATAAAAAGCTTTCACTTATGGAGGCCTAAGGACGGGTACCCTAATATCAACAACCTATTTGTTCTGAAAGAATAAGTTGCACCCTCTTCTTTGACAAAAAACTTATTCATGCAAAAAAAAAAAAAAAAAAAAAAAAAAAACAGAGGATTCTCATGCTACAGGTAGGTATCAGCGACGATGATGATAAGATAAAGAAAGAAGAAGAAAGATGAAAAAAAGAACATAGAAGAAAGATGAAGATGCACATCATAGAAGAGAATAGAAGAAAGAAAAAAGAAGAAAGATGAAGAAAGAAGAAAGATTACATACCTTGGAGTGGTCACTGGTGGAGGAGTCATCGGCGATGGAATCGTCGGCGGCGGCAGCAGCTGGAGGCAGAAATTTCTCACAGATGAAGGCAGGTCGCAGATCTCAGGTAGCCAAAATTCTTTAAATATCAATTTTGGCTCCATGATGCGCACGCCTCTTGCGCTTCTCGCCTCACTGCACATCATGCTCTTCATCACGCACACAACGCCTCACTAGAATCGCGTCGCCTCACACCTGTTGATGCGCACACGCCGTCGCCCCGAGCACCCCTCGCATCGAGGCGCGCCTCACAGCGCCTCTAACAACACTGAGAGTATTATCTATCAGAACAATCAAGCAAAATTGATAAAATATTCACTACCAGGTTGTTACGGGGATTTTCTCTTGGTTTCTGCTGAGTAAGCTTTTTGCCATCTATCAGAACAATCAGGCAATACAGTTCGGATCGTGGTCAAGTTATTTGTGAGTCAATGATGCGAGAGAGAAAATGTGATTGTCATATTAATCCTTGGTATCTGTAGAACTTCGTGAATAAGATTTAGTGTATTTTCTCTCTCATTCCTCTTCCGGAGCTCGTATTGGATGTCTATATCCTTGTCTTATTTACATTATTGTGGTTGGTGTTCATTTCACTCATTTTTAGTAATATATTATTATTTTCAGTAAGAGCTAAAAGTTTTAACTGTACTGGGATATCATCAATCTCTGCAGATGTTTGAGCATTCTAGCTTGTCAGTTTGTCCCCTTTGCCTGAGATTTGATATGTTTAATTGTTTTGCAGATTTCTGAGATTAAAATGGCAGACATTCCTGATGTTGATCTTTCTTCTCTTGGAGTTACAAAATTCGGAAACTTCAGTGTTGAAGTAGTAGACCCAGTTTCTGACTATCTGGAACTGATGGAGGTAGGAAATAGCACACATGCATATTTGGAACTTTAGGATGAAAATTCATGTACTTCATCATCGTAATCATATTGCATTTTCTTGCAGAATGTTTTTGATTTTCCACTCATCAAAAGTCTTCTTTCAGGATCTGATTTCAGGTACAGATTGTACTTCCTAGCATGTTTCAGTTTTGGTTATTGCAAAGCTTTTTCCTATTTTACTCCCATGGATAAAGGCATGGTATAAATTGACTTGGACCACCAGCAATGCTACTCTTTGTATATCTCAAACGTGGTCCATTTGCCCTTGGCCTACTTATTTATCTGATGTATATCATTATATATTGAAAAAGAAAATTATCTTCACTCAACAGAGTAGTGCCTTTCCACAAGCAATTCCCAGCCAGCAAAGTAAATCATGTCTCACCATGCCACTGCATCTGAGCCTCATATGTAATTTATTGACAGGCACAGGCTGCCTTGAAGTTCTTTTTTTTTTGAATCCTTTTGTTCATATTTCATGCACTTCTCTGCTGATTTGTTCTTCTATTCCTTTTGCTTCTTCATTCCACACCTGTAGGATGGTTTTTAATTTCATTTTTTACTATTTTATATTTGAGGATTTATGGATTTAATAAACTCCTAGTGCAGATTTAAAATATCCTTTTTTTCGGTGACATTCATTTTCCACGTGGTATAGGAATAGTCATATTCCTCATGTTTCACGATGCTTTACCTACTCCTTGGTTCTTCTAGATCTTTTTCCAGCTAACATGATGTCTAGAGCTCTCTTAGCACTTTACTGAGATGATCTTTTATGTGCTACATATAAAATTACTCTAGAATTATGTCGTTTTAGTTCTATGTACTTTCTAATTTCCTTTTTCCGTTCTCTGCATAGGTGTGTGATTTTAATATGATGGTTTGACAAAGTTTGCCTTCATGGCCTATTAGTTTTGAGGTCTTGGATGCTTGGGCTATGTTAAAAATAGGAAAATATCTTTAAGATTGCTAGAGATATGGTAATTGATTGTATGTAATTATGGGTAGATTTATCTTCCTTTTATAGAGAAGACTGAAGGCTATATATGGCCAATTATTGTATAGTTTAAAATAAGAAAAATAAAAAGAGGGTTTCCTCAATTTCTTCATGGTATCAGTAGGTTGATCCTAGGGTTCCTTTTTTACTTTTTCCGGCGACACTATTCCGGCATCACTGTTCACGGTACTGTTCACCGTCACTGTTCACGGTACTGTTCACCGTCACTGTTCACGGTACTGTTCACCGTCACTGTTCACGGTACTGTTCACGCGTACTGTTCACGCGTACTGTTCATCGTCACTGTTCTCTCTCCGGCGCCACTGTTCCCTGCCATGGCCGACCCGAGCAGTAATCATCCTCCCCGCCCATCCGCTTTGGGTAAGTCTGGTGCTCCCATTCCTGTAATCTCTAGTAATTGTGTTCTTACATCTGAAAAATTATTTGGCCCTCTAAATTATGTGTGTTGGGCTGCCTCTGTTGAACTCTGGTTTATGGGACAAGGATGTGAAGACCATTTGACTTCCAATGCTGAAGATATTCTTCCTGAAGAACGACCACTTTGGAAGAAAATAGATGCCCAGTTATGTAATTTACTTTGGCAGGCTATTGATCCAAAACTTCTGGTTATTTTTAGGCCTTATAAGACCTGCTCCAAATTATGGGGCAAAGCTCGCTCTTTATACACTAATGATATTCAACGTTTCTATTCTGTGGTATCTAACATGTTCAGTTTGCATCAGCGGGATATGGATATATTTTGAATACATTGGCAGAGTGGAATCCCTTAGAGAGGAGTTCAATTCTCTCCTCCCAATTACTTCGAATTTATCTGATCAGGAGCGCCAACGGGAACACTTTTTATGGTCTTAACTCTTCTTGGGATACGGTCCGAACTTCAACCAGTCCGCGACCAAATATTAGCTAGTGCTACAATTCCCTCTCTGGAGAATGTCTTCTCTCGCCTTCTCCGTGTCTCTTCTTCAGCTATTGTTGACTCTCATCCAACCGAGTCTTCCATTTTGGCCGCTCACGGCCATTCCAGCGGCGGTCGAGGTAATCCTCGTCATCGGGGCGAGCGTCCGAAGTGTACCTACTGTCACAAGTTGGCCATACTCGGAGCGTTGTTATCAGCTCCATGGAAAACCACCACATCCTCCTAAGGCTAAGGTTGCTCAAGTTGATCTTTCCCCGTCCTCGGACTACTTCGACCAGCCCTCTCAAAATGTTACTCTGTCTGAAGCCGAATATGCAGCTTTCCTCCAGTATCAGGCCTCTCAGTCCTCGTCATCTGCTTCCGTTGCTCATACTGGTAATTCTGTTGCCTGCATCACTCAGTCCTCCCCATTGGGCCCATGGGTCTTGGACTCTGGCGCCTCTGATCACATTTCTGGTAATCCAAAACTTTTGTATTCTTTAACTAGTTCTCATTCTCTTCCTATGGTTACTCTTGCTAATGGTTCTAAAACTATCGCTAAAGGAATTGGACAAGCCTCTCCTGTTCCTTCCTTACCTCTGAAATCTGTGCTTTATGTACCGGGTTGTCCTTTCAATCTTATTTCTGTTAGTAAACTCACTCATGATCTGAATTGTTCTGTCACCTTTCTTAATCATTCTGTTATTGTACAGGACCAGGGTACGGGACGGACGATTGGTACAGGACGTGAGTCACAAGGCCTTTATCATCTCACGCAGTCATTGCCTGCGGTCGCTTGCACCTCCACCGATTCTGCTGATGTTCTCCACAACCGTTTGGGTCACCCCAGTCTCTCTAAGCTTCAGAAGCTAGTTCCGCAACTTTCTTCATTATCTTCACTTCCATGTGAGTCGTGTCAACTTGGGAAACATACTCGTGTACGATTTCCCAATCGAGTCAATAATCGGGCTGCGTCCCCTTTTGAGTTAGTTCATTCCGATGTTTGGGGTCCGTGTCGTGTCAATTCTGTTTGGGATTTCGGTATTTTGTGACATTTATTGATGATTACTCTCGAAATACTTGGCTATTTTTAATGAAAGATCGCTCTGAGTTATTTCCTATTTTTCGAAAATTTTGTGCTGAAATCAAAACTCAATTTGATGTTCCCATTCGTGTATTTCGTAGTGATAATGCTCGGGAGTATTTTTCTGCTCCTTTTACCACCTTTATCTCATCTCAAGGTATTCTACATGAGTCATCTTGTGTCTATACACCCCAACAAAATGGTCTAGCTGAACGTAAAAACCGACATCTCATTGAGACGGCTCGTACCTTATTAATCCATAACCATATACCATTTCGTTTCTGGGGGGATGCAGTTCTTACTGCTTGCTATCTCATTAATCGTATGCCTTCTTCTGTTTTACAAGACCAAATTCCCCACTCTATCTTATTTCCCAACCAACCTCTCTATTCGGTCCCTCTTCGCATATTTGGTTGTGTGTGTTTTGTCCATAATCTAACCCCGGGACAAGATAAACTTTCTGCTAAATCTACTAAATGCATCTTCTTAGGATATTCCCGACTTCAAAAAGGGTACCGATGTTATTCTCCAGCTAATAACCGCTACTTTATCTCTGCCGACGTCACATTCTTCGAGTCATCACCTTACTTCTCTCCTCATACCCCGACTCTTCCCGCCCCTTCTACGGTACTACCTGTTCCATTCTTTCATCCTACACTTGAGACTATGTCACCATCACGTCCTCTTCAGGTATATCACCGTCGTCCTCGTTCTCTATCTTCCGCTGGCATTGACACTGCAGCCACTGACTCACAACCTGCTCCAGCTCCTGCCCGTACATTGGACCTTCCTGGCCCAATTGCCACCAGTAAAGGTATTCGTTCCACTCGTAATCCACATCCTATTTATACATTTCTCAGTTATCATCGTTTATCTGCTCCATATTTTGCTTTTGTCTCCACCTTGTCTTCTGTTCCTCTTCCTAGAAATGTCCATGAGGCTTTGTCTGATCCAGGATGGAAACAAGCAATGATAGATGAAATGGCTGCTTTACACTCAAGTGGCACTTGGGATTTGGTTCCGTTACCCCCTGGGAAATCTACAGTTGGTTGTCGATGGGTTTATGCGGTGAAAGTTGGTCCTGATGGGCAGATTGATCGACTCAAGGCTCGCCTTGTTGCTAAAGGTTATACCCAGATATTTGGTTTGGACTATGGTGACACTTTTTCTCCTGTAGCCAAAATTGCTTCCGTCCGCTTGTTTCTCTCCATGGCTGCTATGCGTCACTGGCCACTCTATCAGCTGGACATCAAGAATGCCTTCCTTCATGGAGACCTCCAAGAGGAAGTCTATATGGAGCAACCACCTGGTTTTGTTGCTCAGGGGGAGTATGGTCTGGTTTGTCGGCTTCGTCGCTCTCTGTATGGTCTCAAACAGTCTCCTCGTGCTTGGTTTGGGAGATTCAGTACTGTCATTCAGAAATTTGGTATGACTCGTAGCGAGGCAGACCACTCGGTTTTCTATCGCCATTCCAATGGCCAATGCATTTACTTGGTTGTATATGTGGATGATATAGTCATTACTGGAAGTGACCAAGAGGGAATTCGACAGCTGAAAACACATTTATTTAATCATTTTCAGACTAAGGATTTGGGACTACTAAAGTACTTCCTTGGCATAGAAGTAGCTCAATCTCATACTGGTATAGTCATCTCTCAGAGAAAATATGCTATAGACATTCTTCAAGAAACAGGCATGTTAGATTGTAAACCTGTTGACACGCCCATGGATCCAAATGTTAAACTTCTGCCAAAAGAGGGGGAGCCATTGGAAAACCCTGAGGAGTACAGGAAACTAGTTGGAGAGCCGCTAAAAGATCCTGGACGATATAGGCGGTTAGTTGGAAAGTTGAACTATCTTACAATTACTCGCCCAGATATCTCATTCGCAGTCAGTGTGCTTAGCCAATTCCTGCAAACTCCATGTGAAAGTCATTGGGATGCTGTCATACGTATTCTTAAGTATATCAAGAAAGCGCCAGGACAAGGATTATTGTATGAAGATAAAGGCAATACTGAGATAGTTGGATATTCTGATGCAGATTATGCAGGCTCTCCGTCCGACAGGCGTTCTACTACAGGATATTGTGTTTTAATTGGAGGCAACCTAGTATCCTGGAAAAGTAAGAAACAAACAGTTGTTGCCAGGTCTAGTGCAGAAGCAGAATATCGAGCTATGGCCTTGGCAACATGTGAGTTAGTATGGTTAAAACAGTTGTTACAGGAATTAAAGTTTGGAGGTGGGACACAAATGAAGCTAATTTGTGACAACCAGGCAGCACTACATATAGCATCTAACCCTGTGTTTCATGAAAGGACCAAGCACATAGAAGTCGATTGTCACTTTATCAGGGAGAAAATTTTATCTGGATGCATGGTCACTAGCTTCGTCAACTCTGAAGGACAATTAGCGGACATCCTTACTAAGTCTCTTCGTGGTCCTCGTATTGATTTTATTTGTAACAAGCTTGGTGCATATGATCTATATGCTCCAGCTTGAGGGGGAGTGTTAAAAATAGGAAAATATCTTTAAGATTGCTAGAGATATGGTAATTGATTGTATGTAATTATGGGTAGATTTATCTTCCTTTTATAGAGAAGACTGAAGGCTATATATGGCCAATTATTGTATAGTTTAAAATAAGAAAAATAAAAAGAGGGTTTCCTCAATTTCTTCAGGCTAGATCGCTTATTCATGGTTCTAAGTTGCATGTATTGGTTTATACATTCTAGGTTCGTATTCGATGCATGCATGCAGTTACTGTGTGCATATGCAAAACCCATCTTTGTGGAGAAGCTAGGAAGCCAAACTGGTATGTTCCAGACATACAACAATCTTGAAGGGTGCTCTTATTGTGATTACAATTGATTGTTCCTGACGGATATGTAAGATATGTAGGATATTCATCTCAAATGGAGTGCCTCTGGAGGATTTTGGGCATGGTCATCCTGACCCTAATCTTACGTAAGTTAATAACATGTGAATAGGAAGTTATTTCCCCATGTTTCATGTCATAACTGAACTCACTTTTATTCAAAAACAGATATGCCAAAGATTTGGTCAACATTATGTATGCTGAGAATGGACCTGATTTTGGAGCCGCAAGTGATGGTATGTGAAATGATCACAAGAGTTAGAATACTATTTTAAGTTTTCTTGTGTTTTGATATATTTCCAATCATTTGAATGCATGCTTGCACTCGCACACATATATTTGGATGTTTTCAAAACATTCTTCGAGGTCGGCTTATAGAAGGAGCACATTAGTATCTGCTGATGTAAATTTATCGATGCTTGAACATTTTACTGTAATTACTAGTATTAGATACTTTATTTTGCATAAAGTTGGATAACAACATTTCCTTCTATTTGATCACAATCTACATTTTCTGTTATTATTACCCAGGAGATGGAGATAGAAACATGATTCTTGGTAAGGGATTTTTCGTTACTCCATCAGACTCGGTTGCAATTATTGCAGCTAATGCACAAGAAGCCATTCCATACTTTAAGAGTGGCCTTAAGGTAGGAAACTAAAACACCTTTTCTTTCCAAGTTTCTAATCTAACTTAACAACAATGACTTATCATTTCCCAGGGTTTAGCAAGATCCATGCCAACTAGTGGTGCTCTTGATCGTGTTGCGGAAAAATTAGAACTTCCATTTTTTGAGGTTAAGAACTTTTAGACTGTTGTATTGTTGCTTTCTCTGAAAAAAAAGTACTAGGAACAGTGGTTTACATACAAGGCGATTATTCTACAATAAGAAACAAAATGTTTGTTGTATTTAGGTTCCTACTGGGTGGAAATTTTTTGGCAATCTTATGGATGCTGGGAAGTTGTCAGTTTGCGGGGAAGAAAGTTTCGGTACAGGATCTGATCACATCCGCGAGAAAGATGGTGTATGGTAATTTTCTAGTTTAATATAATGGCCATTAGGATACTGGTGGGAATACTGCTTACTGTTACAAACACAAAAACAAATCAATGCAGAAGTGTACTACAGGTAACAGCTTGCTGCATAAATTCTTTTCTGTGATGCCTTGATCCATATTTTGGGCTCATGGATGTCTGGACAACTTTTTAGTTTTTATTTTTTTTAATATGGTTCTTAAGATGCTGTTTTAGTTTCTCAAATCTTCTGTTCAGTAAGATAAAACAAATTTCAGAAGCATATTCTTTCCCTAAGCTTGAGTATGTACAAAATAGAAAGCGCAATCACAATATTTGTTGAGGGGTCTACCTGAAGCTAAAAGTAGTCACAAATGACCAGTAATGACTTCGTGACTGAACTTTTTTATAAAAATTTGCTAGTAACTGATTCAGTCCAGTTCCCGAAAGTTTCAGTCTACTACGTTCCTGTAAGATAATCTTTAGTTTGCTAGATCAGGCCTGAAATTTTCATGTACTTGACTTAGATCCTTGCCTAGATAAGCTCTGTTTAGCATTGCTTCTGTATTGTGTTGTAATTCTGTCTCTATGGGTTTGATTTTATGGTAATTTTTCTTTATTTACATGATCTCTGAAGCTGTTATCTTTCTATCGGTCATTTATTTGTTACTAAATTTCCATTGAATTTCTAATCTCACGTGGTCCAAATGACAGGGCTGTGCTGGCTTGGCTTTCAATTATAGCACACCAAAACAAAGACAAGAAACCAGGGGAAAATTTGGCATCTGTCTCTGAAGTTGTGAAAGCACATTGGGCAACTTATGGTAGAAACTTCTTTTCAAGATACGACTATGAAGTAAGCATCGTAATTGCATTCAATGCAAACTTGTTATGGTTGTTGGTACAGTTTCAGCTTTGCATTTTCTTGAAACTGTTGACTGGAATAAGTTGTTTCATCTTTTAAATATGTTTAAATCTCTGTTCAGGAATGTGAATCTGAAGGAGCCAATAAAATGATAGGTTATCTTAGAGATTTGGTATCTAAGAGCAAAGCAGGGGACAAGCATGGTAGGTTTATAACAGAGCCTCTTTTATTTAGATGACAGTTGGTTTTGCTAATACTTAAGACTGCTTCAAAATTTGATATTGTAGGAAGTTACATCCTTCAATTTGCAGATGATTTTGCATACACAGATCCAGTAAGTTCACACACTGTACCAGTTTTCGAATTTTCTTAAGATGTGATGTATTTTCATTGACCAATTACATCTTCAAAATTGCTCCTCCCTTGTCTGTTTAATTCATATTCTACTGAATGCTTTAGGTTGATGGAAGTGTGGCATCAAAGCAAGGCGTTCGATTTGTTTTTACAGATGGATCGAGGATCATATTCCGTTTATCAGTATGGACCAACCTTTGTTTTCCCACTTAAAATCTGAAGGATCATATGCAACTGTGAGTTGACCTTGAATTTCATCTTCTTTTTTTTCCTTATAGGGAACTGGTTCAGCAGGTGCGACCGTTAGAATGTACATTGAACAATTTGAGCCGGATGTCTCTAAACACGACATGGATGCACAAGCAGCCTTGAAACCATTAATAGGTTGGTTCATTGTCATTTTGCAGAATTTTATAGTTAGCTCGCATAACATATTCCTAATTACATTGTCATGTTTCAGATCTGGCATTATCTGTGTCAAAGCTGAGGGAGTTCACAGGAAGGGAGAAGCCTACGGTCATCACATAAAGAGCTCCCCATCATCGGTCTCAAGTATCAGGTGTTATTTTGGGTTATAATGGAAATGATATGTTCCAAAAAAGAAGAAGAAGGTTATAGTGAAACGATACAGCGGGGGTACCAACTTTTTATAAGGCTCGAGTTATCGCTAGTTATATCTTTTCAAGTTCTGGCTTTACTGGCAATACGGAACACACGGGACATTTGTGGTTTTAGGCAAAAAAAAAAAAAAAAATTTGATGAGGTCTCTTTATATTCAATGACATATATTATCAAAGAAATATAAAATAGTTCAAAATTCATTCTATTTTTAATCATATATTGAATTTCAACAATAGTCTAGAGGACTCCTTGTGAAAAAATAATAGTAAAAAAAAAAAAAAAAACTTACAACTGTTAAAGGAATTTTTAACTAAGTTCAATATATTTGTTAAAACTAATTCAATTATCAAAGAACCATTGCTCCAACTTACTGAACGACTGAAAAGTTTGCAAGTAGAATTCAATTATAATTTCTGAAAGTAACGTTATCTTGGAAAGGAGAAAAATTAAATTCCTTTTTTTTCCCTTGAAAATATTAAAGAATTAAAGGTGAGTTAGAAGAGAGAGGAGATAATGATTACATGGACTATTAATTGTGAGATGCATGATATTATTAATTAGAGTTTTATTATAAGATATCTAAAAAATAAGGCCTAATATAGGCGATCGTTTAATTTGCCAGGTAAAATTGACACTAATGAAACAATAAATAACTCTATGTAATATACTTGAAAAAACCCATGTCGAAATAAAATGTCTCATCTTCGAGCAATAGATGTGAAGTTGTTCCCTTACTGATTGGGCCTCATAATTGTCAGGCACTTCACAGGCGAAGCCAAGCCACTAAGCCTAATGAAAGATGGCGAACTTCATAAACGTATTTTTTGGAGACACGTTTAGATGCGTTTTATAAAAATAGATGAGAAAAACCTCACAAAAATATTGTTAAAATATTTTTGAATAAATAAAAGGATATTTTGTTATAAATGTGTTAGTAGTCTCGTCACTTTAATAGATTGTTTATCTATACTACCTATAGAACCAATTGTTTTGTTTTGTATTTTTATATTATTTGTATAAAATATAAATACTTATGGTAAGCGTGCGCCTAAATCCCAGGACCCATTACACTCAGTCGAGTGCATATACAAACTGAATGAATGTTCTCATTAACATAAACAGATGAAAAGATAGAAACTCTTAGAATGAAAAGTACTTGATTCATTTATTTTCAGATTTGCGTTGAATATAATGCCATTTGCATGTATAATAGATAAGTAAGCAACCGTCAGTGTCCTTATCCTTAATACCGAATCTTCCTTCAGTTTTTTAGAGTATGTAGAAGCTAAAGTTGAAATTATTGAAGTTTCTCACCTAGTCAGTACTCAACTGATCACTAACTGAACATTGTGGATGCGTCTGTTGAATCATTTTGATGAACATGATTGCTTAAACACTTTGTTAAGACAGAATTTGGTGGTGTATATATACATTATATATATATATATATATATATATATATACATTCAGCAAGAGACTTGATGTGAGGATTAAATTGATTGAACTTAGCTGATCGATTCAGATCTCCATGATCAAATCCATCCAATGGCAGGGCCCCGACCGCCTTTTTTGGTACAACTAAGACTAGCATATCCCCACCACTATATGCATGCATTATGGGAGAATAAGTTTTTCGAAAAAACAAAAAAATAAATAAATAAAAAATAAAAAAAATACTCTTAGATAGTTTACTCTAAATTGCAAGCCAACAACACAAATTGTTAGTGAAATATTGGCACATCAAGCACTTGACATGAGATGACGTGTTGGGTCACTAGATCTGCTTTTCTCTCTAAAACTTCCCAGTCATATCAATTTTCTGTAGGATACTTTTCTTCCTTTCGCAGGATGCGAACATGTCTACCTATTCTATTCTTCAGAAAAAAGAATGGGAAATTATAAAAAGTAAGTAAAAAAAAAAATAAAAAAATAAGTAGTATTTAGCACAAGTATGTACTGTCATGTTTTTATTATCCAATTAGTCAAACAAATTTTGTTTGGACAAAGATACCATTGAAACCAACTCATAATAGTAAAGAATAATGATTGTGCTATGAGAGTATGAGTGCCGTCATACACCCATCGTACAGTCATGATGTACGCTCACATATGATTGACATTTTATCGAACGTTTTATGCGCTCTATTACTAATTATAATTTTTTAAAAATCTTACATATTTAATACTCATCATTCTAAATATATAATGTTCAAGTGACTTTCATCAAATTATTTTGAAAAATAATTTAAAAAAGAACTTTTGCTTTTAGATTTTGAATAGTAAATCCAACAAAAAAAAAACAATAGAGAGAAAGTCGTGAGAAGGGAGAATGAATAATAGAGAAGGAAAGTTGTTAAAAAGACATTTTCATCCAATTTTGATTAAGTTAGATAGTTTTGCTAAAAAAATGTATTAAGGGCTACTTAAGATAAATACCTTTAAAATTTGCTTACTTTTTATAATTTCCCAAAAAGAATAGCCCCATGAAACAATTTTCTTTTTAAGTGTCGTATGAAGATTTATACGCGTCTGCTTAAGTCCACACCAAGAATAAGATCTTAAGATATCAATATTTTAAAGATGGGTCATCCTCGATTGTCAAAGAGTACGTACAATATCTTGTTAATAAAACAAGGTTTCACAAATAATATTAGAGCCATTCTAAACTTAAAATGTGATTATTGTTACGGCCAATGAGGACGTTGAGCCCTAAAGAGTAGATTGTGACATATTACATTACTTGGGAATGATATAGGAGATGTATAAGTGATAATCTCACTAACAAGAGGCTTAAACCCACATTAAGAACAAAATCTTGAAGAACCATGGGAAGGGGTATCACAAATTTAGCTCCAACTTTTACAAATCAATATAAACTATTGTGATCTTTCGACAGAAGGACTCTCACCACCATACACCAATTATTTGAGGGTGGGCATCAATCTTTTAGAGTCATGACAAACAAGCGTGTGGAGATGAAAAAATCATTCGAAGTAATTACATGTGAATATCAGACAGCAACCACTACCACATGTTGGTGTTGAATAGTTTGTAATGTTCAATCTGTGTAAGCAGGAACCAAATATAAGATGATTTGGAATACATGATGTTTAGCTATAAGCTTACTATAATGTTAGTTGTAACACCAGCTCTCCGGTCACCATCAATGGCATTTCCATGACAAAGAGAACATACTTTTTAAATCATTGCAATGGAGTCCATCTTTTTCTTCAAAAATCCAAAACCAAAATCAATCCGGATTGTCTCTGCCCCCCATTTCTAAAATGATTAAAATCCAGCACCAGACCCACCAACAAATAATGGTATAGACAAGAGTGAAAGCAAGCAAGCAATCTTTTTAGTTGATATTCATATTATAATAAGTAATTTGGATCAAGTGTTCGTGCTAATTTTTTTTTTACCTTCCACCATGCTTAAATTAATAAAAATTAATAACTAAGATTCAATTACATATAAATTCTTCTTTAATAACTAGCAATCACAATTTATAAGAAGATTAGTACAAAATTTATATCATTACCGAATTCATATCCTATAATAAGAATAAAAGATGATGAAACTGTGTTTGTCCTAATTGTGACAGAAACACAACTCCTACTCCTTAACTATAGTTATGTAATAGATCCAACCTTGTGAGTTTGTCAATATCATGGGATTTTGCTCTTGGGAGAGAAAAAGAAAAAAAAAAAAAAAAGAAAGAAAGATGAAAACTTAAAATTATAAATTTGCCCCTACCTTTTTTTATCTGCATGCCATTGTGACAACTCCACCATCATGTTAGTTGCCTGTAGTGATGGACCTTCATGTCTCCTCTTTCTTTTCTCCACCCAATTTTCTTATGTCTTCCAGTGAGGATTGTGGATTCAGAAGAAAGGAAAAAGGGCTTAAGAAATTAAGTTGTTTATATCATTGAGTGAGTCAAATTGTTTGTTAATGTCAAACACCCATCTTGGGAAAAAAATGTGAATAATGCACAAAAGCAACACCCTATTGAGCCATCCATAACAATAAAAGTAATGGTATATGGAGAAGTTCAACAATGCATATGCTATTATTATGTAAGTGAAAAATCTGAAAAATGCATTAATTAATTCATATATGTTAAAGGAAGTCTAGAACAAGAGATAAATATTATTTTAAACACATAGAGTGAGGTTTTAATGAATGACCCATTAATTTATTAAGTCAATAACAACATTAAAAGATATAGAAATACATATTTCAAGATGTTAAAAGATAAATAACATTATATTAGAATATGTATTTTCTATGTCTTTCTCGTTCTTTTTAACCTGACCCGACCCGAAATAATACATGTACTTTTTCGATGTCCTGTTCATAATAAGTTGCGAGATACCGATTATTTTTGTGTGTATATATGAATGAAGTTTTTCTCAAAGATATATATAGAACAAAATTGGAGTAATAACTTATCCATGTTTTTGCTGTTTTCATAAAGTGAAATTAGTTGTTCACAAAGTTTTTTAAAAAATTAAATTGTATAAAATACTCGTATATTATTTCATAAATTTATTTCATTCATTTTATAACGTAACTATGAAATTCTATCTATTAAATTAATATACTAATATAGACCCCACACTTTGTGTAGGTTGAGCACATCTTTGACTATAATTTCATATCACAATAAAAATCTTAATAATATTTTACTTATTAATCTTGTAAATGATCCGGATCTAGTTGGTTTATAGTATAAATAAGACAATTGATTTACTTATACTTAATATTTATGTCTTCTTTGTTTGTCTATCAATTTTCAAATTATGTTTCTAATTCACATTGGAGTTTCTCTCTCATCTTACTCACTCATTTGAAAACATATTCCTAATTTTAAATAACTTTAAAAACATTTTATTTTCTTTCGGATGAATTTTAATGAATTTAATGTAATTTTTATTATTTTAATTTTATAATTTTAAAATAAAAAATTAATTTTAGAGATATTTTAATTTTATAATTTAATAATAAAAATTAATTTTAGAGATATTTTAATTTTATAATTTAATAATAAAAAATTAATTGTAGAGATTATGTGTCACGTATTAAATTAATTGGTTTATTATTTTAATAAGAGATTATGTTTTATTTTATAATGAGTTTCTTATTTATTATTAATTAATTAGATAAATTAATAGGTTTAATTTTTTAATCAAATATTATATTTTTATTTTAATTATATAATTTAATTATAAAAATTATAAAGATATTTTAATATTATAATTTAATTTTAAATAGGAGATTCTATTTTTATATCGCAATAAGTTTCTTATTTTAATAATTTATTATTTTAATCTTATAATTTAAGAATAAAAAATTAATTTTAGAAATATTTTATTTTTTAATTTAATAATAAAAAATATTGTAGATATTAGGTGACACATATTAAATTAATAGGTTTTTTATTTTAATAAGAGATGATATTTTTAATTTTATTATAGGTTTCTAATCTTAATTTTAATAATAAAATTAATTTTAGAGATATTTTAATTTTATAATTTAATATATTCTTATTATAATAGGTTTTTTATTTAATAAAATTTTTAGAGATATTTTAATTTTATAATTTTAAAATAAAAAATTAATTTTAGAGATATTTTAATTTTATAATTTAATAATAAAAAATTAATTTTAGAGATATTTTAATTTTATAATTTAATAATAAAAAATTAATTATAGAAATTATGTGTCACGTATTAAATTAATAGGTTTATTATTTTAATAAGAGATTATGTTTTATTTTATAATGGGTTTCTTATTTATTATTAATTAATTAGATAAATTAATAGGTTTAATTTTTTAATCAAAGATTATATTTTTATTTTATTATATAATTTAATTATAAAAATTATAAAGATATTTTAATATTATAATTTAATTTTAAATAGGAGATTATATTTTTATATCGCAATAAGTTTCTTATTTTAATAATTTATTATTTTAATCTTATAATTTAAAAATAAAAAATTAATTTTAGAGATATTTTAATTTTATAATTAATAATAAAAAATATTGTAGATATTAGGTGACACATATTAAATTAATAGGTTTTTTATTTTAATAAGAGATGATATTTTTAATTTTATTATAGGTTTCTAATCTTAATTTTTAATAATAAAATTAATTTTAGAGATATTTTAATTTTATAATTTAATATATTCTTATTATAATAGGTTTTTTATTTAATAAAATTTTTAGAGATATTTTAATTTTACAATTTAATGTATTCTTATTATAATAAATTTCTTATTTAATAGAATTTAATAGTGAGTCACCGCATGGTGCGATAAGAGGCTTAAAAATGATTAAATTTTATATGTATTTTTATTATAATAGATTTCTTATTTAATATAATTTAATAGTGAGTCGCCATATATATATATATTAATTTTTGATAAAAATTATCATTTATGACTAAACAATTATTTTTTTATATTAAAACTTTACTTTGAAGAAAAATAATTTAAAAAAATTATACCAAAGGGAGGTTTTTTTTTTCAAAAAAAATGTTTGTTTATCATCTCTTGTGAGCATAATTGTCATTTTGTATTAACTTTGCTACACGTTTAATTATGGGTGCAAAACAAATCAACGAATCGAATTTATATTGAATCCTAAATGAATCGAATCAGAATGTGATGTATTCGTATTCGATTTGTTTATTAAACGAATCCTAATATCAGGATTTGTATTCGATTCGTTTATTAAACGAATCGAATACGAATATTCGTTTATTCGTTTACTCATGATATTATTTAATAAAATAATTTACCACACTTGATTTGCATTAATTCTTCAAAAATATATACATATGAAATATGTAATTAATATATTTATTAAAAATACCTCACCAAATATCGAAAATATTAATTTTTTATATGGTAATTAGTTATAATTTCTCGAATCTTAATTGAAAATTAACAAGAACTAGTAAATAAAAATAATAAAACGAATCATAAACGAATAAATGAGCTTAAATTCGTATTCGATTCGTTCAATAAACGAATCGAATCGAATTGACTCATTTATTAAACGAATCAATTTTTTCAAACTCTTATTCGCTTTAAATCGAATCGAATTGAACGAATAAACGAATTCTGACCCAAATTATCACCCCTACGATTAATGCCTTAGTAACTGTTTGGTTAGTTTCGCTATCGTTTTCTTGTAAACAAGAAGAATATATGATTCTTTGCATTTTGTCCAGTTACTAACTACTTTTCTTTACTTTGTAATAATTCAGTTCCCAAATATATGTATATTTTATTTTTTTGCTTTTCTGAAGATACGCATATCTTGGCAACCATCATGTAGTCTAGTCTAGTGGTAATTACGGAAAAAGAGAGAGCTATTTTGAGTCATTATTTATTAGCGGATAATCTGAACCATGTAAGAATAAATATGATATATCAAATCTAAAAAATAAAATTAATTAATATCGTTCATTTAATTATAGTTATCCAAGCTAGGTAATTTCTTTAACATTTTTTCAAATTAAAAAATATGACTTCTAATTTATTGTATTTTATAACTTTTTATTGATGGAGAATAAATCTTTTAGTCCAAGTATAGATTTAGGTACGTAGCTTAGGTACATTTTTATAGTTAACTTAATATAACTTATAACTCTTGAACTTCTATTAATAAAAAAAGTGATAGTTAATGAAGAATATGAAAAATTAAACATTAAAAATTCATTTGAAATAAATAAATATTTATTATTTGAAAGAGTTGGGAAAATAAAAAGTTTGAAATTGAAGAATATGAAAAGTTGAAACATTAATAACTCATTTGAAAAGATATTATTTAATTAATATATTTTTAATAATTAATAATTTTGGAAAACGAAAAGTTTGGAGGAAGAATGTGAAAAGTTATACATAAATAATTCATTTAAATATTAATAATTCATATTAAATATTAATAACTCATACGCGTTTACGTGAACAGTCTCAAAAATAAAGACGCATACCTGAACAACTTAAAAATGAATCTATTTTTCAATTTTTTATATAGTATATAGATATAGATTAAGGGTTTGAAATACTATAAAAATTTGTTAAATTATTGACAAAAATTTTTTGTCTATAAATACCAACGGATATTATAAAAACCATTGCTAAAAAATAGTGACGGGAAATTTATTGGTAATTTACCGATGAAATATATATAACTAAATGTGATGCATGGAATATCAATGAATTACCTACAATATTTTTTTCCGTCGCTGAAGATAGCGCTAATTTATGACGTCATTTTTTAACGACGAAATATCGAGAAATTATCAATGAAAATTTAATTTTTTATCGATGGACATAGTCCATCAGTAATTATTTTTATTGAATTAATTTTATTTGATTTATTCAGTAATTATTTTTATTAAATTAATTTTATTTGATTTATTACTTATATCGATAGACATTTTAAGTTTTACTAACAAAAAATTTAAGTTTTACCGACAGTTATTTTGGGTTTGATCGATAGACATTTCCATCGGAAATTCATTAATTAATACTATTATTATTTTTTAATTTTCATTATTACTATTATTTTATTATTAATTATTTAATTAATAATATATTTTGATTTTACATTTACACACATTATTATGTGAGTGTGTATAAGTTTTCAAAAGCATGCACTAGCCTAGTCGGTTTCAACCCTCTACTCTAAGGTTGACTTTGTTACAAATTAAAAATGGGTGGGGTAGGCCCAAAAAATATATTTAATTTAATTTTCAATAAAAACTAAAATTCCATTGGTAAAAATTTAGCAATAAATTATTTTATCAGTATTTCATTTTATTGATGCAAATTTATGTCGGTAATTTGAGTACATTTGTAATAATAATAATTTAGAGGGGGCTAATTAATAAATTTTACTACTAACTCAAAAAAAATTATTTCACCATGAGCTTGAACCCCATTGGTCACATATAACCTCCGTCCCTGGTGGAAACCGTCTTCCCTACTAATTGATTTGCTTAAAGTATTGGATGATAGGCATGCACATGGTTCTGTTATGGTTCAAAATCGTAATCGAATCATGTGAAGTCGAATCACAACCGAACAGTAGATCAACGGTTCGGTCTAAGGTTCTGTTGCGGTTTTAGCTTTGGCGGAACCGCAATCGAATTATAGACTAACGGTCCGGTTACTATTCGGTTGCGGTTTCGGACAAAACCGAACCTCAATCGAACCTTAACTGACCGAATCGCACGGTTCGATTCGGTTTAAAGTTTGATCACTTGTGGATCGGTTGCGGTTTGGTTTAAGATTTACTAAAGAGTAAATAAATTAATTTAAATTATTATAAAAATAATAAAAAATATTAAGATTTACTAAAGAGTAAGATTAAAAGTAAACATTGATAATTTATTTATTGTTTTGAAAAAAAAAAGAGCTTACATTTACATAAGCTGCCTCTTGGGGCGTAGAGGAATCAAAGCTCACTTAGTTCTATAACATTTTATTTTTAATAATTTATCCCATTAATATTTTATTCATCATCATCCAGAGAAGGCAGTCCGGTTCTTGAGCCTTCGATTCCAGTTGTTTCTGTGTTAACACACAAATCTTCAAAAGTTTCCGGCTGATTTTCTTGTTCACGACGTTCCTCCCTACACCAATCATTAAGACATGTTTGAGCTTTTAACGTCTCCGGTTTCAACCGTGATCTTTTGTCATCAAGAATATTTCCACCTATACTAAATGTCATCTCTACAGATAGAGTTGAGAACGGTGTCAATAATACCTCCCTTGCAATCACGACTAGGACTGGAAAAAATCCTTGATGTTTTTACCATCAATCAAGGATAAGAAATTTCTCACCTACCAAAGTACTTAAGCTTAGATTGTTCAGTTGGTGTATTCATGTATTGTGTAGTATCAGTTATTTGAATATTATATCTACAAATATAATCATTATATAAATCAAGTAAATTTCTACTAACATTATCAATAATTGAAGCCACAATCACAGTTCTTTCACCTAATAAAGCACAATAATTTTGTTAAATGTTTTCCAAATCTTCGATTTTAAACCTTCGATCTAAAATAAAAGTGACAATATAAAGTAATGGTATATCTCTGTAATAATTAAATTCATTTTCTCCCTATTGACGCAACACAATTTTAACTGCATTTGAAGGATCGCTAATGACATTGTTAGGATCATCTAATTTGTTGTTAGGATCATCAAAAAATATTGTTAGGATCATAAAAAATATCATCAAATTCGTTGCTATTATTATTAGGTTGGTTATTACCCTAACAATATCAAGACTTGTAAGGAGAAAAAATATTTGGAGTTGGAAAATAAACACCACTTAAAATATTCGTAGCATCATAAAAACTTTTAAAATCTCTAAACTTTTTGAACAAACTTCCTAATAACTGTGATATAAAACTACATTATATTGATAGTGAGCAACAAATGAACATAATAAATCATTATATTCAAAATTTTCATTTATTAAAAAATAAGTAGAATTCCAACGAGTTGGAACATCACGGTCGAATTTTTTCGGTATAACAACTTTTTACTTACAAAAAGTACATCATTCTCTTCTAATTTTAGAATACGACTAAATTAAATTAATTACTTTTTAATAGGTGAAATATAAGAGTATAAATATTTCAAACCATCTTGTACACATAAATTCAAAATATGCAAATCGAACATGAAAAAATTTACCTCCCAAATTGGTTGGCAATTTTAAGCTTTATTATTGTTCATATAATTAGTCGATGCATTATATCAAACATTCATATAATGAAAATTTTTACACTAATTCATATTGCTGTAAAATATTACTAATCATTATATAAATATATATGTGCAGTGGTGCATCATCAAAAAGCTGAAATACAATAATTCTTTTTAAATAAATCGTGAATCATCAATCCAATGACATATCACACTCATGTATGAATGTCACTGTCAAGTGTCAATGTCACTGTCAAGTGTCAATGGTCACTTCATATGTCACTACAAATTGAAACACGACATTTAAGTTTAAAAATTAATTCCCTTAAATTATTTTGACTTTTTACATACAATTCCATCATTTTTCTTTTATATGTCATCCTAATAAGTTTACATGCAGCATGATTCAAATTTTCATGTATTAAATCATTAAAAGACGTTTTTTTTTCACCAAAAGTAAAAATTAAATGTTCCATGGCAAGAAATTTAGCTAGACTATCATTCCATTGAGATTCATTATATTTAAATAATTTAGTAAAAGAAGAAGAACCTAGACTGAAAGTAGAAAACCTTGTCATTTATGTTTGTGTAGTATCAATCTCAAACTCAACTTTATGAGTATTCCTCATATGACCCGTCATAGTTCCATACCCATCGGTATGTTTGTAAATTTTTCCACAATTATTGCAGACATCATTCTTCTAACCAGTGACATCATTCACCACTGGAGTGAAATATTTTGTCAATATTTTAGAACCTCAATTTCTCACTTGAATACATGAAGTCATTTCACCGGTGGTATATGGTATCCTCAGCCTTAGGAATATTTGTGTTATGTGATGAGTTTGTCATTATAATGAAGAGATTGAGATAATAAGTTATAAATTATTTGAATATATAAGATTTGAGAAATTGAGAGTGAGAAGAGTAAATGATTTTGTGATTTTGAAAAATGAGTTAATAGATTATTTATAGTGTTCTTTGTTTTTTTATGATTCTTATAAAAAACCCCCAAAATATAGTTGTTGGGAGAGACAAATTAGACATTTTAAGATTTATTATAATAAAAATAAATAGTCATTAAGGTTCAAACGTTAAACCGTAACGGCTAATGATTCAACCGTTAGTCGTTACGGTTTAAGATTTGAACCATAAATTGTAAACAGTTCGAACTATAACTGTTACGGTTCGAATCGGAACCGTAACTGTTATGGTTCGAACCGGTCCAACCATATGTTGGGGCAGTTGTGGAACCCCTAGGGTCGGATCGGTGCCTCGGCAGCAGAAATGAGTCTAACCCATGAATATCAAGTATGGGTGTACTTTTAAAACATTTGATGAAATACTATATTCTATTACGAGTGTATAGGAAAAACCCGGGACTGAATCGGAGTCCGGAAGCTCCCGAACGAATGGAAACAAATTTAACATAAGAATTAGGCAACCACGCACACTGTAGCTACAGTGCGCATGCGCCTGTAGCAATCGGGTCATGCCCTTTTTTTATTTTTTTTTTCATTTGCTTTCTCAAATGCACAACTCCCTGGATTCCAGAGAGCTGTACCCTAATTGCATCCGGTCTTCCCTAAACACTTCAAAAACACCCAAAATTAATTTTTAATTTCAAAACCATCATAAAAACATGTTATAGAATAAAATGTAGTTTTTCAAAATATCAAATATATTTCCAAAAACATAAATTTATTCTAAATACGCGTTTGCGTAAATTTTGAATCCAATGCACAAACCATTTTAGAATCGCAATACGAAATGTCCCGTGAACAATTCTAGTCCACCTAAAGGTGGTCAAGTGAATATAGAATGGTAGCCATAGCTCTAAGCTTTAATTTAGAATTCCAAACTCTTATTAATTGTTTCATGTCTAACATGAACATTTTGACCTAATTACAAGCATGTTGTGTTTATACTTCTAAAGTATCATAGCACAATTGATTAGCCTTATTCAACATTAAGCTATGTGATCATGCATCTAATACACAAATAAACATAGCTTTGGAGAATATCAAACATTACCTAGTAAGCTTGATGCAAGATCTAATCTACTTCTCCTTGTTGAAATTGTTGGAGAACCTCCAAGGTGTGCAAGCTTGACTTTAAGATCCAATCTTGTTTCCAATGCTTCCAAGCTTCACTTCAAGATCCAATCTTGATTTCTCCTAGATGAAATGTTGTAGATACCCCACAAGCTTCTCTAAACACTTCTCTAACTTAGGCTAATCTCTCAAGAATTTGCTTATGCTTGTATTTGAACTTGTAATTAAAACATTCCTAAAGCTTGCTATTTATAACAAAACTTAGGCAATTTTTAATTAATAAAAGTTGTAATCAACTTTTAAGTGAGCTTAATCTAATTTGTCCAAATATGTATAATTAGGTGTGACTAATCTCCATTGTCTCCCACTTTAATTTAATACAATTAAATCTAGCCAAAGATTAGGAAATAGATTAGTTAAATGTTTGCCACCTTGATTTAATCCAATTAAATCAAGCCAAAACCACATATTATTACATACTTACAATTACCATAATATCCTCAAATGGTAGAGATAATTATGATTTACAATTAAGCCCTTGTGTAATTATTGAATTAATCCAATTAATCCAATTAGGTCAAAGTAAATAATCAATGTTATCCAATAACATTTGATTATCTTAGTTGATAATTATAATATCGAATATTATATTTTATCAAAAATAATCGGCTACCCAAGTGCTCAACGAGTACACTTCATATTGGGACTCTCTAAGTTCAGACACGTTCGTCATATAAGCCTAGCTAATATGTACGCAATTCAGCCACCTCCGAATTCGTGAAGAACACGAATGAACTTTCTGAACTATACAAGTCAAGGTCATCACATATATTTAACAATCCCTCCGTCATAGGCTATCCGAGTTGTGCTGAGGAAACATAGAATATACCGTCAAGTTTCCAAGACGCACGTCTCATGTCGACATGTCCACGATTCTTCATAACTGATGCGATCCACCCTAGGTGATCGACTTTGGCCAAATATTTAAGAATATTGACTTTACTAACATGGATACCTAAACCCATTATGGTACACATACGGGCCGACAGATCCTATCTTGCTTCGCACTTGATTACTGAGTGCATCGGTCCACACCCAACGAACATCTAGAGGCCAGACCATGAAAGGTTTCTGACATACATGACATCTAAGTGTGGAGGATCTCACACAAAATCAATGTTATCTTATAATCAAAGGATTACATATGCTACTCGACTCGATGAGATTCCTATTGACGGTGGTGTGTACTTCCAACTATTAGGAATCACCTGTGAGTCATTCAGTATTCACTCCAACGAATACCCACATGTCTATACGAGTTTCCAAAACTCATGGTACATCGCGTTAAACCAATAGAACTCAAATTCCAATATACGACATGTGCTAGTCTTCTAGGTTATAGGAATTCGACCGTATTCCAAAACTAACGACTAGGAATATTTACTTTAAAAATAGTTTACACCTAATGTCAAAACTATTCTAAGGTCGATGTCATTCTTAGCATAACGATACATCAATTTAATACGCGTAATGACAATACCATTAATAGGGTATGAAATAAAAATGTAGTTATTTTATTAATAAATAATAAAATGTACAATTCGGATTGACACTCCAAACACCAACTCCATCACCATCGCATTGGGCGGTTGGAATTTGGTCCAACCTTAACCGAATCGGATCCCTCCGGTTGGATTGCGGTAAGGGTGGCAATGGGCCAGGCCGGACCGGGCTTTTGCAAGCCCGGCCCGAGCCCGGCCAACAAAAAAAAAGCCCGAGTCGGGCTTTTTTAAAAATAAATAAAAATGATACAAACATATTAAAAATATATATATATTTATTTTTTTTTTTTTTTTAATTTTGGCCCGGGCCTAGCCGGGCCCGGGCCAAAATAGGAAAGCCCGAGTCGGGCTTTCATTTTAAGGCCCGGCCCGGGCTTTTTCCACCACGGGCCGGGCCGGGCCGGGCCGCGGGCTAAACTGCCACCCTTAGATTGTGGTTTACAGTTCGATTGGTCTATGATTGGGTTGCGGTTCGAATACGGTTTGAAACCGCAACCTTGTGCATGTCTATTGGAGGATCGTCTTAATTCTTTGTTTACTAAATATTTTTAGGGAGTCGTTTCCCATAAAAGGCTTGAGTTTTAGGTTATGTTTTGATTAATAGAAGGGGATGGTTAATTTAAAAATCATTATCTGATTGTATGGAAGGGAATGTACGTAGGGACGTATTAGGAATTGGTCCAGTTGAGACATTTTTAAATTAAAATTATTTTATTTTAATATTTATTGTGTCTTTTCTTCAATTAAAGTTATACATTGAAAATATAGATAACATAGAAATGGCTGAGGCAATTTTTTTTTTTTTTTTTTTTTTTTGAAAGAATGAATTTGATAAATTAAACTCAAAAGAGACAAAAGTTTTACAATGACATCCAAGCAAATTCACTCACCTCAAAGTGCTAGCTTACAAAAGCATGTAACAAAATACCCACCCATTTCTTTACATTTCAGTAACTATAAAAAGATTACCCGACCAGAATAAATGGATAAGTACAAGATCGAGTAAAGTATTGAGAAAAATGTGCCAGAAGCATCTCAAATAAGCAGCTATTGATATTAACACCCCTAACCATTATCCATAATCGTACTTATTAACAGCATACCTTCAGCATATCTTCAGGGAGCAAACAAATAGGCACACGCGCTTCCAAAATGCAGAAATCATCAATCAAACAATCTACAAATATGAAGAAACCGAATCATGAAAGATCTACAAATATCTCCCTGCAACGGCAAAAAAACATAGCACCGAGCAACATTTTTCTGAAAAATCACCCAGTTAAAAAATAAAACAACCTTCATAACAATCTCACATCAGCAAAATAACTATGAAGAACCATAAATTGTTGGAGTTGGTGCTTGAAACGCCAATGCAAATAATATATTGTACATTACATTTTATTATTTACTAATAAAATAATTATATTTTCATTTTAACCTTGTTAATAGTAATATCATTATGTATATTGATTTGATATATAAATATGCTGATAACGACATCGACCTTAGAATAGTCATATACTAATACTGAACACCGGGTGGTTCGACATTGTGATACTATTACTATTATAAACTATTCTTAAAGTAAATATTTTCGGTCGTTGGTTTTAGAATACTGTCGAATTCCTATAACCTAAAAGACTAGCACATGTCATAGATTAGTATTGGAGTTCCAATGGTTTAACCCGATGTACCTTTAGTAATGGAAGCTCATATAAACATGTGGGAATTTGTTGGAGCAGATACTAATGACTCACAGGTGATTCCTAATAGTTGGAAGTACATACCACCGTCAATATGAATCACCTCAAGTCGAGTAACATATGTGAGTGACTATAAGATAGTATTGATTTTATGTGTGATCCTCCACACTTTGATGCCATATATGTCAGAGACCTTTCATGGTTTGACTGCTAGATGTTCGTTGGGTGTGGACCGATGGACTCGTTAATCAAGTGCATATCAAGATAAGATCTGTCGGTCCATATGTGTACCATAAGGGGTTTAGGTATCCATGTGAGTAAGTTACGATTCTTAAGCCGATCACCTAGGGTTGATCGCATATATCAGAAATGGTGTTCTGATTAGTTGTAAAGAATCGTAGACATGTTGACACTATGAGATGTGCATCTCAGAAACTTGACGGTGTAATCTATGTTTCCTAAGCACAACTCGATAGCCTAAGACAGAGAGATTGTTAAACATATATGATGACCTCGACTTGTATAGTTCAGAAATGTTGTTTGTGTTCTTTGCGAATTCGGAGGTGGCCGAATTGCGTACAAATAAGTTAGGCTTATATGACGAATGTGTATGAACTTAGAGAGTTTCACAATATGGAGTGTACTCGTTGAGCACTTGGGTAGCCGATAATATTTGATAATAAATAATATTATATATTATAATTATCAATTAAAATAATTAAGTGTTATTGAATAACATTAATTATTTACTTTGATTCAATTGGATTAATCCAAAATCACACAAGAGCTTTGTTGTAATTTCATAAATATCTCTACTATTAGAGGATATTTTGGTAATTACAAAATATGTAATAATAGGTGTATTTGGCTTGATTTAATTGGATTAAATCAAAGTGGTAGACAATGAACTAATCAATTGGAAAGACTTTTATCTTGATCTAATTGGATTAAATCAAAGTGGTAGAAAAATGTGATTAGTCACACCTAATTATACATATTTGGACAAATTGGATTAAACCCACGTAAAAGTTGATTATAACTTTTATTAATTAAAAATTACATAAGCTTCTTCACTATAAAAGGCAAGCTTTAGCAAGTTTTTAAACAGTGGCAAAACAAGCTAAAACAAGCATTTAACAAAAAAATTATATTGGCCTAAGTAAAGTTATTGTGAAAGAAGTTTTGAAAGCTCTCTACAACATTTCAACAATGAGAAGAAGATTGAATCTTGGAATCAAGCTTGCTAGCTTTGGAAGTTATCTACAACTTTTCAACAAGGAGAAGAAGATTGAATATTTAAATCAAACTAGCTCAGTAAGTTTGACATTCTCTAAAGCTATATTTTCATTAGTGAGTTGTTATAATTAGTGAAACATATAGTGATGTATTATGTATTGGATACATAATAACAAAACTTGAAGTTGAAGTTAGGCTAATGAATTATGTATGGATGCTTTGGAAGCATAAAAACAATATGCTTGTGATTTGGTCAAATATGTTCATGTTGGACATGAAACATAAAATTAGAGTTTGGAACTCTAGATGAAAGCTTGGAGCTGTGGCTACCATTCTAGAATCACTTGACCACCTTTAAGTGACCTATAATTGTTCATGAGTCACTTCATTATGAGAATCTAATTTGGTTTGTATTTTGATTTAAACTAATGCATATATATATTTAGAATACATATATGTTTGTTATATAACATGTGTTGATTTTGCTTTTGATGCTAAAATTATTTTTGGGTGTTTTTGAAAGTGTTTAAGGAATTTTAAAAAAAAATTATTAAAGTAGTGCCTGCTGTAACACAACATGCACAACTGTGTAGCATGCCCGAGCGACCCGCCATAGGCGCGCACCACGTTCAGGCTCTGATTTTCTCTCGTTTAGGTTTTTCCAGACTTAGATTCCTTCTTGATTTTTCCCTATACACTCGTAATGAAATATAGTATTCCATTAAGATATTTAAAAATACACCCATGCTCAATTACTACGGGTTTGATTCATTTCCGTTGTGCGGGGCACCAATCCGACTTTAAGGGTCCCACATCCGCCCCAATAGAAACAAGATCCTCAAAAGAAAATTAAAATATGTTGTCTAACATGAGAGCCATGAGCCAAGTATCCACCACATGCACAAAACTCTGAACATCAATTTGAAAGTCAGCATTAACACTTAACTTCAACATGAATGCCACCATTGAGCAAACCACACACATACAAAGTCGGCATCACCCCTTACGCAAGCGTAATGACCAGTTAGCTAAAGTATGAATCAATATCAAACGACCAGCATCCAGATACGAAACTGAATTTGCAACTTTAATATAATTGCAACACTTCCCAACTAAAACCCACCTACTAAACTAGCGACTCCACCAAGACCCACAA
>SKCR01038733.1:0-78883 GCA_019454045.1 Zanthoxylum bungeanum | reverse complement strand
TCTGATATGCTATAGACCATAGGATGGCCTTGAGACATGTTATGTAATATCTTTGAGATATTAAGAACGAGTTTCTAATTCATGGATATTATAGTTTACAACCGTTAGGGTAATTGAGATTAGATTTGAGTCTAATGATGACGGTAGATGGTCTACATCAGATAGAGTCATAAAAGATACAGTGGGAGTGTCATGATTGATTCCACTATATAAGTGGAATTAGTTACAACGTATGAAGTATTGACTTATGAAGTTGCAAATTGACTTTATAAATTATAAATTTTGATATTAATATTGTGTTTGCAGTTGTCTGTGGAGTATTATGAACTTGATTATTAAATACTTGGACAACTTAGTAGCTTAAGCGAAATATTATTGTCGCATATGAGGACTGTCAATATAGAACTTAGGTTCTACATAGTATAAGTGATGTTGACTAAGGCAGACATTTGGGTTTGTTTGACAAACTCAAAGTTATATAACAGATCTACTCTCTAATGTCTATCTCTTAAGTGCTAGGTGAGCTCTTGAGGTCCATACATATATGATACACATTGAATATGTATCTGATACCATGGATTGACACTAGAGCAAGCGTGAGAAATTATTAGGTTGGTGCTCTGATCGCCAATTCGTATTGTTTCATGTCATGTTCATGAATACGAACAATTACTTTTTCCATAATATTACTTATTCATGGTAGCATCTCTTGCCTTTTATATACATATTCGATCTAATTTAGATTAGATTGAAATTAAATAAGTTTTAGTGATGTATATATTAGGCAAAGACCCGAAAAAATAAATAAATATATATATATATATGATAGTGCACAGCTATTATGAATTTATAATTGACATTGATAGGTGTCACTACTAGAGGTATGTTCTCAAATAATGTTCATCGTCAAGATTTACTGATATTAGTGAGTTAGTAAAATCCGTTGAGACCAGTACATGTCATATATCGTGACATTGTCTGATGGTTCATCCCAATGAACCATGAGCCTTAGGAGACTCGTATAAACATATATGTGTTTATTTGATAAACAATGAACGACTCACCGAAGATTTTCTAATAAATGGCACACCAACGTCAATGTGAATCTTCTCGAGTCAAGTTGCATATCAAGTCCACTGACTTGAGATATCACTGTGGATGTATGAGTGATCATCCATACTTTGACAATAGTCACATCACCAGTCTTTCTAAATCAGACCTCTACCTGTTTATTGGGCATGGATCGATGCTCAAGATTTCTTATGATGTATCTAAAGAAGATCTGTCAGTCCCATGTGAGAGATTTAGGTATCCACTTCGTGATTTTTTTAAATCATTGACCAATGTGTACTGCGAAAATTAGTTCCGAGTATTTATATAGAGAATCACAAATATATCGAGACACACATATCTGAATTGTACATAGCAAAGATTTGACGTTTTCATATATATCTTCAGTACAGTTCAGATACCTATCACAGAGGGATTACATGATATGCGTCGACTTGTGTGGTTTAGCTCGGTTATCTATGATCGTTATAATTTGTGAGTGGGAAAATTATGGACATAGAATGTGTTATGTGATAGATATACCTGAACTTAGAGAGTCTCAATAAAAAAGTATACTCGTAGAGCAATAGGGCAATTTATTACAAATAAAATATACTATTCGTAACGTTACAAATGCCATGATATTTTCATATCTAATGTGTATATGTATAAGATACATAATTTAATTATATAACATTAGAATTTTGTCACATGTCAAATGAATAATTATTTAATTAATTTAATAATTATTTATTAAAGAATATTCTTGAAATATTCTTTTCTTAATTAATTATTTATTTAATTAAGTAAAAGCTTGTTAAATAAGCTTTATTGTTGGAAAAATGATAGGCACACACTTGTGTTTTAATTTGGCATCATTTTTTGCCATATATTAATTTTTGTCAAATGACCAAAATACCCATCCATTGTATATGCCTAAAATTTCTTTCCTAGCATCATTTGGCTTGGGTTAAACATTTTTTCATGACTTTGTTCATGAAAGAGGGGACAAAAATTAGGACTTTTAATTTGGTTCATTCTAGCATCAATTTGGAAGCATGGATGAATTCTTTGTGAGCTTAAACAACGGCTTGCAAGGAAATTAAGATAATTTTTTTTTTATCTTTTGTCTTGTAAATTATTTAAAATAGTTCCTAAGTTGTTACATGAGATGTAGTTTCGATTCATGCTTATTTGATGTTTAGAAACCTAATAAGAAGCTATTGGTTGCATGTGTAAAACTAATTAGGCTAATTGGTGTAATTAGGCATAATTAGGGTGTTGGTGTTCGAGACCAAATTTCCATTCTATAGTTACTTGAACCACTCCTTGGTGACCTAAAATTAATTTTGAGTTACTTTATGGTGGTGGATTCTCAATTGGTGATTATGGATTTAGATTTGCGTGAATTTTGAATTAATTATGATATTAATGTGATTAATTTGTGTAATTAATTTAAAAAGTATTGATTTGGTGAAATTTAGGTGTTGTGTAAGAAATTTGATGTGTGAAAACGCATAGGAAAAAATCTCGAAATTTTCAGAACTATTCAAGAAGTGGTTTTGAAATTTTCCAGAAAAATCGTATTAGGGGAAAAATCCTAATTTAGTGAAATTAAGGGTTTTTGTTCATTTATACGGTACTCGTAGTACTGTAGCAGTGTGTATAGTGTGTATGACTATTCTCGAAATTTTCGGAATTGTTCCGATAGTGTTTTGGGAATTTTCAGTACTAGAGGCAAAATGATAATTTGTGAAAATTACCATAATTTAGCCACCACTATAGTACACGTGTCACTGTAGCAGTGGGATGATCCAGTATTGCGTATGATCCAGTTTTTCGATTATCTCGTTCAGTCAGTTCGGTGAGCCGGTAACAGGAAAAGTGTAACCACGGAAAGTATTTTCGGAAATTTTATCTCAAGTCTCTATGTGTAATCACACCTTAACATTTGATATTAATGTGTGATATGGATGAAATATGGAGAAATTATAGGTATTTGAGACTGATTAATTTATTCAGATTAAAAATATTTTAAAAATCAATTTCACCAGCCGATGCGCTTATGTAATTTTTGCCCCAAAATGCGAACCATCAGGGAAAGTTTATGGTCATTCATTTAATGATCATGATGGTGATGAGGGGGTTAGGCCACCAAGTCCCCCTCTTCATGTTAGTTGGATTCACTAGCGTCGAATTCTGCGGATCCATTAGTTTAGTGGTATCTGGATTCGCTAGTAGCGAATCCTGGGGATCCATTGGTGTGGTGGTCTTTGGATTCACTAGTACTGTAGAAGTGATATCAAAATATTGCACCAACTGTTCTACAACTGTCTTCATAGCATCAATGTCAGTGGTGCTCTTTTACCGAAAATCATTTTTCATTCTTTCTTGAAGAAGACTCCGAATCTAGTCCAACGACCATTATACCAACGAAACCCCAAGATTCGACACCAGTAGCTAATCAATCCATTGCAAGATCTCTGAAAGCGGATCTGTACCGCACAATGAGCCTCGAATTATGTCCTATTGGATCTATATACCTTGACTCAAACTTACGTAAGAGTTCCATTTGCATTATTTTCTCATCTTTGAAAAACTCTCCACAAAAATTCATTCGCCTGTTGATATATATATATGAAAATTTGCAACCATCTATCAGATGGGGTAACTAGAACTAAGCATACATCAAAGTGGAATAATTGTAATTCGGGTATTGTCGTACTAGTTCATTGGAGTTGGGGTGATAGGCTGAGATAGGCTTAGTTTATTGTCATTAGAAAAGTCATACACGTCTTCTAAATCATTGGTATAGAATTTGATGAGTTTATAAACTAGTTTATTCTCTTATTGTAATACTTATAAGTTAATTTATACCCTCAATCAATACTCTCTATCAAACGATGTATAAACGATGTCGTGACAAATATACTTGTTTAGCCAGATGTTGCCAATGCTCATGAGTTCATAAATATAATATTCTTAATCATTTTATCATTGAGAATATCCATCAATTCTGACATAGCAAATTGTGAATCAATATGCATCTTTATATCAGTCTTTACCGATATGCGATATTCCTCGGAACTAATCTCGATCACTTTATCCACCCTTATAATAAATTGTTCATATATTGAGCATTCTCGGAAAAAAAAAAAAAACATTGTACTTTTGCCATGGAAGTATTGTGCTTTTGCCATTGAAGTATTCAACTTCACGCCCATCAGCTTTCTTCTGTCAAGAACCATCATACCGCATCTAAATCATAACAAATGCGTCTTCCATTATTCCCGATTATAAAAAATAAAATAAAATAAAATAATAAAAAAAAAAACTCAATGATTACGATTACAAAATATAGTAATATATCGCAAAATATCACAAAGATAAAATTTACTTCACTTTGAGATAGTAGTATAACTAAAGCGTCTCAAAATATCTTAAATTTGAGTGAGATCATATCATAAATCATAGCAAAAACATATTTTGTGATGCCATGCGATTCATCGTTATCGCAAATTTTGTGATTCTTTGCGATGTCAATTTTATCGCAAAAAAATTAATCTAATATTTTTTGTAACACTTTGTGATATAATAATTGTCCCAAAAAAAATTCTAGATTCTATTTCTGTTGTTCGAATGGAAAAATTGGGATTTTCATACATTAATAAAAACAACCCATTAATCACAATGAAAAAAAAAAAAAAAAAAAAACACCGCATTGCTTATAATCAAACACTAACCTTGATGGTTGATTATGAATGAAGTGAGTGAGAGATCGGCCAAGTAAATAAAATGGATAGAAATGACAGATACAGAGAGTAAGGATTTTGAGTTTTTTGAGACGTGAAAAATACAAGTAATTTTGTCCATAAAATGAACCTTGGCCTTTTTTTTTCGTAACGAGAACTTTAGGTGCTTAATTTTGATATTTCATTAAAAATTATTTTTGGAAACGCCCATTTTGTATAATTTCCCATACATTTTAAATAGCTTTATCAATTATATTTTAAAGAATGACATGCAATTGAGATTTCGAATTGTTGTAGCTTCGAGGAAAATTACCTGGATTAAAGTTACCCTTCACTTGATTTAAGAATCACGAAATCTATCTCCTAAAATATGCATTGGACAAGCCAAACAATACAAATATTTCATATGTCAAATAAAGTCAAATTTCGGGCTACATATCAGTTTCTTAGCTCAATTCCGGTTTTAAGAATATAAATGAAAACGCTAGCAACAGAGTTTTTTGATCTTGTTCATCTAGCAGAGACATCAAAGATTTCAAACTGCTGAAATACCATTTGCAATTGGTGCAAGGATCCAGTTCTGAAATCCTTTGCATCAAATACAAAACATCGCAGCTCCACATTTCTGAGGCCTCGTGACAGTGATTAGAAATTAAAACAAGGCAACAAGGATTTCCCACATCTGCAGAAACAATATCATCGACCTGTCTGTGAAGATGATGAAGGGATATCATTGATAAGCAGCCTTCTAACACAAACATACGCAAAACTACTGACAAAACCAAAATAACTTGAAATCAATTTCTGCCACAGCTCAAAATTGACGCCTTGGTGGCCTAGCTTCAGCCACAGAGACCCGAATTGATCTACCAGCCAAATCCTGCACAAAATTAATTTCACTGTAAACATCACTGGTAGAGTTGCAGGTTCTTATGAGAAAAGAATATTTATCAGAATATTTGTAAAAACTAAAATAAACACAGACATAAAAACAATGTCCTCTTAATGGATTCCGATTCAACATGCATAAAAGTAGTATATTAAAGGCATATTACACAAACAGTGTTCGAATAACATCGGTAACATATGCAACATATAACTAGTTGAAAATATTGTTCAATGAGTCAGCAAGCCATAACCTAGAAGATCTTCCAAAGATGCTACAGCACATGATTCTTTATGTATAAAGTGAGTGTCAATCATTTATGTGCTGAAGACAATCCAATTATCCAAAACCATCATACACAAATTACAAAGCAGCCAACATCAAAAACTTCAAAAGTGCTACATATCTCCAAAATAAATCCAGAAACTTGTCACAACCAGTTAATATTAATGCAAAAAAAAATGATACAATAGAAATGCATATATCAATGAGAACGAAAAAAGCAACTAATGAACTTACAACACCATTCAAGGAATCAATCGCATTTTCAACCTCTTCAGCAGAACTATAAGTCACAAACCCGAAACCCCGGGATCTACCACTCTCCCTGTCATACACCACCTTGGCTTCCACAACCTTCCCTTGCTCACTAAACAAAGTCTCAAGAGCTAAATCATCAACACCCCATGAAAGGTTACCAACATAAACCCGGTTGCCACCATCAGAAGGTGCACCACCACCTCCTCCTCTGGGCCCTCGAGAAGAGAATTCTTCCCTAGGAGGAGGAGGTCCAGAGTTTACCCTCAAGGGTCTGCCGTCAAGTTCCTGAAATTTTTGTAAGATTCTAGCTTAGTTATAATCACATTGCTAAAAGATGTGAAATCAACTTGTAACAAATAAAGTTGCAGCGAAACAAAGCATCCATAAGACTAAAAGTTTTCATAGGAAAAAGCAATGCACAAGAGCTTTATCCAGTTTCAAATATCAATACTCTTATACTCCATTCACAAAAATCAATTGACTTTCAAATAGCTATGATAATGAATTTAAAGCTTTCTTTCATTTCTACATAATAAAAAGAGGTATTTAATCCAAATCTAAAAAAAACTAAGTAGTGACACATAACCAAGCAATCTACAAGAGTATCACTTACGTAGCCATTAAACTGTTGAGCAGCTGCTTCAACTTCCTCAGCACTTGACATGGTCACAAACCCGAATCCTCTGCTTCT
Organism: Zanthoxylum bungeanum; assembly: GCA_019454045.1. Classification (NCBI taxonomy): domain Eukaryota; kingdom Viridiplantae; phylum Streptophyta; class Magnoliopsida; order Sapindales; family Rutaceae; genus Zanthoxylum; species Zanthoxylum bungeanum. The sequence continues at coordinate 71,964 of SKCR01038733.1, read as the reverse complement.
CCCAGTGACCTTGTCATAAATTACCTGCCACAAACAACAGCCTCATCAAATGATTACATAAATTGTCCTAAAATACTTAAATCTGAAAACATTTCATCAAACAAAAAAGCTAAAATCTAAAAAGGTTATCAAACAAGCGTCAAGAAAACCAAGTAACAATAATTTAACAGAGAATTAAACAACAAATGAATTAAAATAAATAACTACATGAGATACGAGAAACACAAGTACCTCGACCATCTCAACATTTCCAGCGGTCTCAAACAAGCCAGCAAGCTGGGCACTGTCAACGCTAAAAGGAAGGTTACCCACAAAAAGTTTCAAGTCGGGGGAGAAATTAGACCCCTCTTCATCGCTCAAGAGGCCCTCTTCCTGGTCAAACTCGGAAGAAACGGCAACGTTTCTGACGAAACGTGAAGATGGCAAGGGCTGAAAAGAATGGAAGAATGACGATGAAATTGAGATGGGTTTTGGATGAAGCTTGTGGGAAGAGGAAGATAAGAGAGAAAATGAAGTGGGTTTTGAGCTGTAAAGGGCTAGGGTTTTGGGATTGAGAGATGGGAGGACAAGAGAAGAAGCTGAGGTCGTAGACATGGCTCTTGTTTTTGAGTTTTGAAAAGAGATAAGGTTGCTGTGTGTGTGTGCAGCGAAGAGGAGGCAAAGGGTTTTAAGTAGACTTGGAAATTGCAAAGTGATAAGATATTTATGCAAATGAGATGAAGGATATTTTTAGGTTTACCAAAAGTCTAAAATATCCTCCATTTCAATTTCACTTTAATTTTACATTTTTGTTGGCTTAACTCGATTATCTATAACTTCAAAAAGATTTATCAGGATTCCATATCTCGAGACAAACAAATCTTCTTAAAATTTTATCGAATTTTTTAATCGGGATGAAAAATTATTAAGAATCATATACTAAATAATATGGAATCTCGAATAATCATGATTTAAGATTTTTAACGAATCTCCATCGTGTTATTTTATTTAAATCGAGTTTTATAAACTAGAAAGTAAAAACTAACATTTTAAATTTAAATAAATGCGTGTTCAAAATATTAGAATATACAAAATTATCATGTTAATTGTTCAAGATATTAACCATAAGTGACAAGGTGAAATTTTAAACAACTATAGTAAATCTTAAATAATATTTGGAGGATAAAAAAGGAATTTGGGGAACAAAATTATTGACAAAAAAAATCTACTGGGTTGCTCCTTACGGAGTAGGTTGTGTAGTCGTCCATTGGAGAAGCAAGTTGCAAAATGTACCCACGTGAGCGTTGGACCGAAAGATGGAGAGATCAGGACCGTTCAATTTGAAAGGCCATTGAAGGAGGCACGTCGAGTGAAACCACTTAAAAACAAAAAGAACGATAAGATGCCGGACTGGCAAGGATAAATGACAAAAACGGTGAAGATATTTCACTGACAAATTGGATAACGTCCTGCTGCTGCGTGTGAGAATGTGACTGCTGGGTATTTATCTATATTGGCCCATTAAGACTCGTTCTGGCCCAAATTGCATACCCTTATTGAAATTTTGAAATCTGATGCTTTAACTTGAAGGAGCAATACTTATTTTTTCACTTCAGCTGTAATTTTATAGTACAATTGTGGGACCTATAGTGTTTTATAGGACCAAATATTTAGTAATAAAGTATCTAATATATTCAAAAAAAAATTGTTGAGATAAGAATATTTATATGGATATGTGAATAGATTAGGAGAGAAAACAAATTAGAAAATTAAGAAATTCGAAAGAAAATTAGTGTAGCTTCAATTAAGGAGAAGCTAATGGAAACATGATTAAGATAGTTAAGTCATATACACCATAAACCTCTAAATTAATTTGGGAGAAAAATAGATAAAATTGTGTTTTATATGTCAAGCGATGTTAATGACATCAAATTATTCTATAGAAGACTTGTGTTTAGTTTGGGCCAATGTTTAGAAAAAGTGATATAAAACCTTCTAATATTTCAAAAAAAGACACAAACCTTTATTCGTTGTTAAATATTATTTTAGATTGAAAAAATATAATTTAATATATTTATTATACATGAAAACATTTCATTATTATGTAAATAAACATGTACTAGAATTTCGCTCTTTTATGATGATTTAAAACGGTCATAAACACTGTTATATGACAGTTTTAAAACTGTTATATATCATCGTGTCATGTTTTTTATGACCGTTTTTTTTATGTATCATAAATTTATGACGGTTTAAAATCGTCACATATTTCATAAATATATGACGTATAAATATCATAAATATTTGATTTTATGACATATATATGTTATTAAAAATTAAATTTATGACATAAGGGTCATAATTCGCATGAATTAAAATTAAAATTTTTAAATTTTAAATTTGAGTGAAGTTATATATTTGGTGGAAAATTTGATAATTTTTTTTTGCTAGAATATTATTTAATTATTTGTACAGGATTTGATATCAATATAAATCATTTTAATCAATAACACACAATTAAAAAATAATTAAAGAAACTTAAAATTAACATAAATATTAAAGTAATATTTCATACATCAATCCCCGTTAATCTAAATACTAAAGTAATAATTACTAGAAACAAACCACTAATCTAATAAAGTTAAACAACAGACCAATAATTCATTAATTCATACAAGATAATAGAATATGCAAAGGCCTATAGGATCCTTATCATGTCAAAAATATTACTCAACCTTCATCACCCAATAAGCCTCCAAGATAAATACATCTTAATTAATACTTGAATATCCACTACTAGAAATATGGTCTTTAGCGTCGAATCATATCGACGCTAAAATTCAACAATTAGATGCTAAAAGTAATTAGCGTCGAACATATTCGACGCTAAATTTTGACGCGAAAAGGTAGACGAGATAGACAATTGGCGTCGAAAGTCAAATTTTCGACGCTCAAGTCCAATATTTTATGTCCAAAATTTTTTGATGCAAGATCATAATTTGCGACGCTAAAGTGCATATTTGGCGACGAAAGTTTTCGACGGTAAATGATCTATTTTAGCGACGAATATTTTCGACGTTAAAAGATATAAAATATTAAAATGTAAATATTATTTTATTACTTTCAGCGTCGAATTATTCGACGCTAAAGGGTATAAATAAGAAATTCATTATTTTATTTTGCTCTAAAATATTCAATTTAATATTTTGAAAAATATTATTAGAAAAAAATAAATTTACCGAATAATAGTACAATTATTTTTATTCTAATAATTATTTTATTATTATAATTAAAATTTATTAAATAAAATAAATACATAGTCCATTAAGTGTCTCTATTGTGAATGTTTATACAAATGAAAATAAAATTTATTACTACTGTGATGGAGGGGTGATCGAGCCCGATGTCTTCTCACCGAGTGAGGCGTTTAGCATCTCCCTGAAAGACCTTATCCGCTGGCCGAACTCCTGCATCTTCCTTTGGTGGTCCACCTCGACCTGCAGTAGCTTCTCTTGAGTCTTCTTCAGCTCTACTTTGGTATTGCCCAGCTCCTCTTTGGTATTTTCCAACCTGTTCTAGGTGCTGGCTAGTTGTTCTCGAAGGCATAGGTCGGTATGAGAAGAAACAGTAGTGCGTCCAGATGACATCGGCTTCTTACGAGTGCCAAGTCCGATATTGTACGTTATCTGGTTCTTGAAAATCAATTGCGACAACTCCTCATCTGGCAGTGGGTCAGACCCTGTCTCTTGAGTTTGTCGATGGACCTCTACCATTTCGTTTTGTTTAAAAAAATTTAGGTTAATGTTCGAACTTGAAAAGAAAAAATTCAATTTAAAATAATATTTAATTTATTTTTAAATACTTAAACTTACGTAGCAGAGTTCGGCTTCTTCATTGATCCATTTCTTCTTTTCATTGTAGTGCGTCACTCGGAAAAACTTTGGAAATGACTGCACCTCACCTTTGCTACTCTGCTAAAAAGCATAAACTGATTATTGGACATTAGTAAAATTAATGAACTGTTAAAAATCAATTTATGATATATTTACCTCAGAATGTTCGGCACGGTGTTGGAAAAAAGGCTTGGAACCTCCACGATGGTTGAAACATAGGTGCCTTCGATTCTCCGTATTTGAGTGACATTTATTCTGCATTTAACAACATTATAAGTAACAAAAAACGAAGAGAATTATCAATTTCGTATTATTTTAAAAATTACCTCGTGTTTCTCACTAGACCGAAGCTCACACAAGAATGTCCAGTCTTGCTCCTCTAAATAATCAGGCTTGTGCTGTGGAGCATCCAAAGGCCCGTGTTCGTCAAATATCTATTTCAGGACTTTTGTCCTATAATCCTTATAACTTTTCCCCATGTGGTGGTCGAGATAGCTCTGGACAGTTGATTTGGTCAGATCCACGTCGAACCACTCCTACAGGAATATCAACTAAGTAAAAAATAAATATAAAATTTTAATTTAAAGATAACATAAAATAACGAAAACTTAATATCGTAAGTTTACTCACATGTAGCGTTGGGAAGATCTGGTTGATTTTCGTCTCCCACATGATCTTTCTCTAAGAAACGTAGTTTTTAGGAGATTCAAACCGAGCAGCAGCACCTATGACATTGTTAAATGATGAAGAATGTATGTGCATGATATGCATATTCTGAAGTCCACAAGCAAGCAAAATGATATTTCATATTCCATGTTACTAGAGCTTATCTCGTTTTGTGCTTCAACTTGGGTCTCCATATGATATGGAATAGAACAGCAGAAGCAATGCTGCTGTTTTGTTCACAGCAGCAGCAATGATGCTGCTCTTTGTTCCAGAACTGCAGCTTTGCTGCTGCTATTCTGTTCCATATCATATGGAGACCCAAGTTGAAGCATAAATAATCATACCATAATTCTAAATTACATTATTATCATCACATAACACATCATAATAAATCATAAAAAAAACACAAAAAAAAAAAAACATAATCCCTTATACCATACAATCACATACCATCCCCTTTGAAGTTTTGAACTACAATCACTTACAACTCATGCCATACCATGATTCTAAGCATAAACCATCTCCCATCATCATAAAAAACACAACATCAACCCTGTAAGTGTTCCTAGAACATGCCAAAGATCTCTAAGTAGATTTAGTGTGTGAATAATCAAAAATAAGATTGCGGAATTAAACTTACATTGATTGGCTTGGATGATGGATTTCAAAAATTTGCATGTTGGTGAAGAGCTCCAAGCTTTTCTTTGTGTTCCAAACTCAAGGAATTGGTTTCCCTATCACCTTGATTCACTCTTTGAAGTGCTAGCTCACAAGAATTTTTGCAACAAAAACTCTAAGGGAGAGGGAGAGAGTCACGACAATTGCAAGAGAGGGAGATAGAGATTTTTATTTTTGTGTATTTGATTTCTAAAATCAAATTTTAATTACCAAATCAAAAGTTGGTATATGTCTTACAAAAGGCAAATGTATTTTACAAGTTTCCACCAAAATCCACCAACAACTTCTATCACCAAAAAGGTGACTAATGATGTAAGTTGGTGGGCCCCACTTTAGATTCAAAATTCAAGTGGGCTTGCTCAACACACTACGGGCTCGGGTTCGTTCAATCCGATTAAACGAATTTTCCGTCGCGACGTAATTAAATCCAATTTAATTAAATAATAATGCCTCGCAAAATTATTACGAAAGTCGCTTGCGAATTAATTCTAAATTAATTCATTCGCCCGAATTAAAATCCAATTTTAATTCCGCATTGAAATCTAATTTCAATTAATATATCTAATATATTATTTAATCGATTAATTTCAAATTAATCGTTCTCTCTCTTCTAATCGAATTTTATCCCAGATAAATTTTTGCCGCAATTAATCCTAGATTAATTTACTCTCTCTCATAATCAATCCCAGATTAATTCTGTTCGAGTCAAATGTCATCGATGAATCTTTGAGAAGCGACCCATGAGCTCCATGGATATGTTGGCAGTAAATCCGGTCGTCAGACTATCTGAATAAGTGCTTACCTAGTACCACGTTCTTACCGATTTACAAGACATGGTTGGCTTCTAGCAAAACATTGTGCCCACCCAATTCTCCAGAAATATTCTTTTAAGGAATACATAATCTTTATCAAGCGTAGTATACTAAGTATTGCGTATTACGATCCAGTATCTGATGTCACATGCTAGGCCTGGGCTGGAATTGTGTCTGCCCCGTACGAAGCATATATCGGATCACTAGTAATTAGTCTCTGTAATCGGATAATCACGACCTTGTCATATTATCCCGATAGCTGCAGTATTTAAGAGTACTAGTTATGTATCCATGCGTGATCATCATCTCCATATGACTGAAGTGATACTTCCATCTTGACATCACACCCAATACACTACGATTCTCAGTATACCCAGAAGAGGCGTACACAGAACCTGTTAAAGCCCCGGACGACCAAAACCAAAGCGTACTGATTGTCGCAAGTATTAGCGATGCAAGTCTTAGGTTAAGACCAAATACACATACCCTGATTCGGATTCCCATAGACACATAGTCATACTACCAATGGGATTTCGAGGGGTCTATCCAGAGCGAAGCTATTTCCGTACAATCGGTAAAAAAGACCTCATATCGCACTTGCATAAGTATCCAATACTTAACTATATGAGAACTATGCAGTTAAGCTTCCATAACGCGTACAAGTGCAATACTAGTCTATTCCGCATTATCGATGTCCAGTCTCGATAATACTACGACTAAGGATATTTAATGATTAAACCGTTCGTGGATTGATAGTGTCTCATATCTTATTAATCCGGAACTAATCATAAGGACTTTTATCATTTATATATATTCAAGTAATCTAATTACAAAATGATAAAATAACAATTTCCTTTGTCACATAGTTAATGTGTACAAAATCCACAATGTCTTTTACAATTAGTGATGCTATGGGTCATAATTGTCCTACAATCTCCCACTTGGCTCATAGCCAATCACTCAAGTATCTAACACCTGAACTATGTACATGTCGCTCAAACTTTTGCTGAGAGATAGCTTTCGTCAGCGGATCTACAATGTTGTCATCTGAAGCGATCTTTTCGATCTTCACATCGCCACGATGAATGATCTAACGAATCAGATGGAAACGTCAAAGTACATGCTTGGATCGTTGATGAGACCGCGGTTCCATAGCCTGCGCTATAGCCCCGTTATTATCACAATACAAAGGAACGTGCTCAGCTGCTAACGGAACTAATCCTAATCTAATTAGGAATTTTCGGATCCAAACTGGCTCTTTTGTTGCTTCAGCTGCAGCGATATATTCCGCTTCTGTTGTTGAATCGGCAACAGTCTCTTACTTGGAAGATTTCCAGCTCACTACTCTGTTGTTCAAACAAAATATATACCCGGATTGAGACTTAGAGTCATCTTTATCGGTCTGGAAACTTGCATCGGTGAACCCAGTCACCTCAAGTTCTCCATCTCCATAGACTAAGAAAGCATCCTTAGTTTGTCTAAGATACTTAAGGATGTTCTTAACCGCAACCCAGTGACCATCACCTGGATCGGCCTGATAGCGACTAAATATGCTCAAAGCATACGAGACATCAGGTCACGTACATATCATGGCATACATGATCGATCCGACTGTAGAAGCGAATGGGATCCGACTCATGTTGTCTCTCTCATCTTGAGTTTTAGGACACATGTCCTTAGATAGAGTGACGCCATGTGACACTGGCAGCAGTCCCTTATTAGATTGATCAATATTGAATCTCTTCAACACTTTGTCAATGTACGAGCTCTGGGAGAGTCCAAGCAGCTTTCTAGATCTATCCCGGTAGATCCTTATTCCCAGAATAAAGGCTGCTTCTCCCAGATCTTTCATGGAGAATTTTAATGAAAGCCAAGCTTTCACCGATTGTAGCATGTGAATGTCATTGCCAATAAGCAATACATCATCAACATAAAGGACAATGAATGTCAGTGCGCTCCCACTAACTTTCTTATATACACAAGGATCATCTTCATTTTGAATGAAATCATATTCTTTTATGATCTCATCAAAATGTTGGTTCTAAAAACGCGATGTTTGCTTCAATCCATAAATGGATCGATATTAACTTGCAAACCTTGTTTGCATGTTTTGGTACGACAAAACCGTCAGGCTGTTGCATATAAACATCCTCCAAAAGGTTTCCATTAAGGAAAGCAGTTTTGACGTCCATCTGCCATATTTCATAATTGAAATATGCAGCAATAGCAAGCATTATCAGAATGGATTTAATCATGGCAACAGGTGAAAAAGTTTCATCGTAGTCGACACCATGTCGTTGACGATAATCTTTCGCTACAAGCCTAGCTTTGTACGTTTGTATATTGCCATCCATGTCAGTCTTATTCTTGAAGACCCATTTACAACCAATAGGCTTCACGCCTTCTGGTGCATCAACCAGTGTCCAAACTTGGTTGGTGTACATGAAATCCATTTCGGACTTCATGGCATCTTGCCATAAAGCAGAGTTGATACCTTGTATCGCTTCCTCATATTTAGCCGGCTCATTATCCTCAATAAGATTAATATCTATGTGAGGTGAGATCAGAAACCCATACCTCTTAAGTTGTTTTCTGACTCTCTCTGATCTACGCGGTTCTTGTGTATCGGAAGATTATGGTACAGTCTCATCCCTGATGAACTATTGGTGTTCCGTTTGGGAATTGGTGCCAGGAACGATATCACTCCGATTTTCATCGAGTTATACTTTCCTCCCACTTACCACTGCATTTAGGAATTTCTTCTCCAGGAAAACCGCATGTAGAGCAACAAATACCTTGTTCTTTTGTGGGTTGTAGAAGTAATATCCTTTGGTTTCCATAGGATAACCTACAAATAGGTATTTATCCGATTTAGGTTCTAGTTTGGTACCATCCAAATGTTTTACATATGCCCAACATCCCCAAATCTTCAGGAATGTGAAACCCGATTTTTTTCCTGTCCATATTTCATATGGAGCATGTTCAACAGACTTTGACGGAACCTTATTCAAAATAAGTATTGCACTGTTCAATGCATATCCCCAGAAGGAAATTGGTAGCTCTGTGCGACTCATCATTGACCTTATCATGTCCAACAAAGTTCGGTTTCTTCGATCGGACACACCGTTTACTTGAGGTGTTCCGGGAGGAGTCAACTGTGAAAGAATACCATACTCTTTCAAGTAATCGAGAAACTCATTGCTCAAGTATTCTCCACCACAGTCCGACCGCAATGTTTTAATACTTTTGCCAGTCTATTTTTCTACTTTGTGTCGAAACTCTTTGAATTTCTCAAAAGTTTCCGACTTGTGTCACATAAGATACACATAACCATAACGTGTTGCATCATCCATAAAGGTTACAAAGTATTCATATCCACCTCTAGCCTGACTAGACATGGGCCCACAAACGTCACTATGAACGAGGTCTAACAGTTCGATGGCACGTGCACCTTTACCGCTAAAAGGTGTTTTAGGCATTTTTCCTAATAAACAAGATTCGCAGATGTCATATGAATTTGGATCAAATCCGTCCAAGTATCCATTCTTCAAAAGTGTGGATATACGAGTCTTGTTTATGTGTCACAGACGACAATGCCACATATAAGTTTCATCTGTTTTACTCATTTTGAGCCTTTTGTTTGTCATGTTATATGTTTGAGATTGATTTATATTCAAAATATAAATACCATTATTAACATCAGCACTGCATATCTCAAAATCATTTTTATAAACAAAACACCCGGTGTTTCTGAATACAAAAGTATACCCACATTGGGTCAAACAAGATACAGATAAAATGTTTATAGTCAAACTAGGTACATAATAACAGTCTGATAAAGTAAGTACATGCCCCGAGGGTAGTTCCAAAATATAGGTCCCAACAGCCAAAACGGCGACTCTAGTCCCATTTCCAACTCGGAGGTCGATCTCTCCTGAAGCAAGTCTCCTGCTAATCTATAGATCCTGCACATCAGTACATATATGAGTACCACAACCAGAATCAAAAATCCAATTTTTAAAACTAGAAGTAGACATGTTTATTTCAATAACAAACATACCTGAAGCCGGAGCCTTGCCCGCATTCACTTCCTTCATATGCGCCTTGTACTCACGGCAGTCACGCTTCCAGTGACCCCGTTTGCCACACTGCAGGCAGACATCTTGGGATTTATCCTCTGCCTTCCCAGAAGACTTTGATGATTTGGCCTTGCCATTTGTCTTCTTCTTATTCACACCTCCAGAAGCCTTTGGCCAAGCCCTGTCATTCTGAGATGTCGAAGCGAAGTGCGCCTCGCACTTCTTGCCCTTTAAAAGATTTTTTTCTGCCTCTTTCAACATTGCCATCAACTCTCCAAGAGTATTTTCTTGGTTCATCATATTATAGTTCATGATGAACCCGTTCCAGTTGTCAGGAAGAGACTGTAAGATCAAATCTATGGAAGTCTCAGCCTCAAATGTTATGCCCAGCTGACCCAGCTGTTCGATGTCAGCAATCATCTGCGACATATGGTGCTCGACAGATGTACCCTCTGACATACGAGAGTGAAAGAGCTTCTTCTGCAACTCATACTTCTGCGATCTAAGGTTAAATCGATGAAGGTCCCTTAATTTCAACATCATTTCGTATGGATCCAATCCTTTGTTTTGACGATGAAATTATGGGGTCATTGCAACAAGCATGACGGATTGAGCAGTTGAGTTGTTATCACTGTGAGTTTTCCAAAGCTCAAGCTCAAGCGGCTGCTCAATTCTGGGCTTAGGCCCAAGAGGTTTCTCTATCGTATAGAGCATTTTCTCAGCCCCTAGGATAATCCTGAGGTTCATATCCCAGTCAGGAAAGTTCGCACCGTGAAAGAAATTTTCGCCTATGATAATGTCCATAACGTTGATCTTTCCAGCCATCTTAATTGCAATAGTCTAACTATTCAATTAACGATTTCGGGTACAGTTTAACTGTTAAAAGAAAATAATAAAATATTAGTCCAACTAATATAAATATATAATGACGAAAATAATTTGAAAGCGCGTATTCGGCAAGTATTAAACGAAATTACAAATTTAATACTGGCCTCCCACTATTTTTCGGCGAGCCTCTAACCCTCTGTTGAGTACTCGGGAAATCTAGTTTCCTAGTGGGCTAGGATCCCGTTAAATAACACACAACCTTGACTTTGGCCAAGAAGCTGTATGATACTTAACTAGGTAGATCTATAAGATCAATTGGATCTCATCCAATTCCTAGATCCGGTAGGTGGACCTCCAAGTCTGAAACATATATCCAATATATTTCCTAACCTTTTCCTCTGAATCAACTAAGCCTTGGCTTTGGCTCAACAAGCTTAATGATTCCAGTTAAGCGCGACCCATTGACAGTGGGAAAACTTCATAATCCATATCGATAAACAAGAATTGACCTTGACTTTGTCCAACAAGTCACAACTGCCCAAGACATGCGATATATAACAAAGCTTTCATGGTTCCAATACATCCGCGATGGACATTGATCTTGACTTTGGCCAACAAACCAATGCCAATCTTGGATCTTGAGAAAGAACCACTCAATGGAAGGAAAACGCTTAATATTTGATTGAGGATTTTTCGCATAAATTGGCAACCAATTTATTATCTTTGATTAGGTCTCATCATACACCTTTAAGCATGCATTCTAAAAGCATAATAAGGCATGAAATAAATTAATAATGATATGCGGATGAATATTTAACAAATTATTCCTAGAACAAATCTCTCATTTTCCTCTCTCCCGCCATCACTATTCTTACTTCTACCCAATTATATAATACAATAAAGAAACCTCATTTACATTGAGGGGAATTGGTGAGAAGAGAAGTACAAAGAGAATAGAGATAATAGGCTGGACACGCAGGTCCAATTTAATAAATTCTAAATTTATTACAACAATTTCCAAAATTGCCCTCACCCTTCTAATATCCATCTGATACACATTATTCATACAATACATCCATGTATTCACACAAAGCATGTTATTCAATCTAATCTAATCTAATTAATTAATCTTTGAATTAATGACCATCCAATGTTCAAACAACGATTTGATTTGCGTGAGTCCAACTCGTTTAAGAATAAATACTCAAAGTACGTATTCTTGAATTATATCGAACTACAATTTTAAATCCAATTTAATTTGTATTCAATACTAATTCTAATTTAATTTCAAATTAAATAATTACACTTATTTTAGTGCCTTTTAGACTTAGATTCTAAATCCAATCTTAATGGGTCTCAAAGGCCCAATTAACATCCAATGTCAATTTAATTAAAGTCCAATGGGCTTTTAATTAATTCTTAAGGCATGGGCTTTGGCAATTATGGATCCAATCCAAAATGCCAAGGCCCAATAAGGAATCACCTTTTTTGCCAAAAATCAATTTAGGCCCATTAGGCCTAATTAAATTGTTAAAGGCCCAAATATTATATTTGGACTTTATGGAATGGTTTTAGGCCCAATTTGGATCCAATCCAATTGTCCTAAACCAAGCTTGGCCCAACCAAGCCCATTAGCCCAAATACAACAATATTAGCCTAATCCAATTAAAGACTAATTTATTATTAACATAATATTCTAAATATCATATTAATTAATTAGAGTGTAATTGTCATAATTAATTAGTTTAAACTAATATTTCCAAAACATCAATTAAACTAATTAATCATGTTTTAATTAACCAACTCATGTCCAACACAAATTGAAGCAAAATCAATCTATACATGCTTATCATGCTCACGGTTTTTGACAAGAAATTATCACACAATTTGATTTCAATCCAATTAAATCAACATCTATCATACATTTCATGCCAACAACACATCCAATTGTCTAATTTTCAAAAAATCACCATGATACATGTTAGGGTAGTTTCGGCCAAGCTTAAGGAAATTAGGGAAAATTTTATCCAATTCATTTTCTCAATTCCTAAGATGCATAAATCTAATTCATCATCATCAAAGCTCAACCAAACAACCAATATGAAGAAATCATGCTCCAAACACAAAAACCCCAAATTAAAGTATATAAACCCTAAAACTAAACCATGCTTAGAAAAGGCTATTGATACCATTGTAAGTGTTCCTAGACCATGCCAAGGATCTCTAAGTAGATTTACTGTGTGAATAATCAAAAATAAGATTGCGGAATTAAACTTACATTGATTGGCTTGGATGATGGATTTCAAAAATTTGCATGTTGGTGAAGAGCTCCAAGCTTTTCTTTGTGTTCCAAACTCAAGGAATTGGTTTCCCTATCACCTTGATTCACTCTTTGAAGTGCTAGCTCACAAGAATTTTTGCAACAAAAACTCTAAGGGAGAGGGAGAGAGTCACGACAATTGCAAGAGAGGGAGATATAGATTTTTATTTTTGTGTATTTGATTTCTAAAATCAAATTTTAATTACCAAATCAAAAGTTGGTATATGTCTTACAAAAGGCAAATGTGTTTTACAAGTTTCCACCAAAATCCACCAACAATTTCTATCACCAAAAATGTGACTAATGATGTAAGTTGGTGGGCCCCACTTTAGATTCAAAATTCAAGTGGGCTTGCTCAACACACTACGGGCTCAGGTTCGTTCAATCTGATTAAACGAATTTACCGTCGCGACGTAATTAAATCCAATTTAATTAAATAATAATGCCTCGCAAAATTATTTCGAAAGTCGCTCGCGAATTAATTCTAAATTAATTCATTCGCCCGAATTAAAATCCAATTTTAATTCCGCATTGAAATCTAATTTCAATTAATATATCCAATATATAATTTAATTGATTAATTCCAAATTAATCGTTCTCTCTCTTCTAATCGAATTTTATCCCAGATAAATTTTTGCTGCAATTAATCCTAAATTAATTTTCTCTCTCTCATAATCAATCACAGATTAATTCTGTTCGAGTCAAATGTCATCGGTGAATCTTTGGGAAGCGACCCATGAGATCCCTTGATATGTTGGTAGTAAATCCGATCGTCAGACTATCCGAACAAGTGAGTACCTAGTACCACGTTCGTACCGATTTATAAGACATGGTTGGCTTCTAGCAAAGCACCGTGCCCACCCAATTCTCCAGAAATATTCTTTTAAGGAGTACATAATCTTTATCAAGTGTAGTATACTAAGTATTGCGTATTACGATCCAGTATCTGATGTCACATGCTAGGCATGGGGCTGGAATTGTGTCTGCCCCGTACGAAACATATATCAGATCACTAGTAATTAGTCTCTGTAATCGGATAATCATGACCTTGTCATATTATCCCGATAGCTACAACATTTAAGAATACTAGTTATGTATCCATGCGTGATCAATATCTTCATATGACTGAAGTGATACTTCCATCTTGACATCACACCCAATACACTACGATTCTCAGTATACACAGAAGAGGCGTACACAGAACCTGTTAAAGCCCCGAACGACCAAAACCAAAGCGTACTAATTGTCGCAAGTATTAGCGATGCAAGTCTCAGGTTAAGACCAAATACACCTACCCTGATTCGGATTCCCATAGACACATAGTCATACTACCAATGGGATTTCGAGGGGTCTATCCAGAGCGAAGCTGTTTCCATACCATCGGTAAACAGAACCTCCTATCACACTTGCATAAGTATCCAATACTTAAATATATGAGAACTATGACGTTAAGCTTCCATAACGCGCACAAGTGCAATACTAGTCTATTCCGCATTATCGATGTCCAGTCTCGATAATACTACGACTATGGATATTTAATGATTAAACCGTTCGTGGATTAATAGTGTCTCATATATTATTAATTCGGAACTAATCATAAGGTTTTTTATCATTTATATATATTCAAGTAATCTAATTATAAAAATGATAAAATAGCAATTTCCTTTGTCATATAGTTAATTTGTACAAAAACCACAATGTCTTTTAAAAATAGTGATGTTATGGGTCATAATTGTCCAACAAACCCCTCAACACATCACCATGAATTCGTCTACCCCTCTAATTTACTCAAAAATTAGGCATTTGCCAACACTAGAAGCTTACATAAAATTCAAAAATGGTGATTCATCACCAGAATCTGAGAGAGAAGGGAGAACCGAGAGAGAAGAAAGCATAAGCGGAGAGTGAGGGAGAAGGGAAAACGATTTTAGGGATTTTAATAACCAATTGGCGTCAAAATTTTTGAGTTTTAGCATTGAACGTTTCAACGCTAAAACGTTGGCGGTTCATGAAAATTTAGGGAAATTTTTCAGGGAAATTGAATTTTTTAACTTTAGCATCGAAAACTTAATCGACTCAAAAAGTTGATATTTAGCGTCCATTACTAGTTCGACGTTAAATATCAATTAATAATAATAATAATAATAATAATAAATATTCATCATCGTCAACATGAAATTTAATATCTCCATATAATAATAATTAATCATTCATTAATCAACCAACAATACATAATACATATACATATACTAACTAGATTATTCACTATTATCTTCGACATTGGAGGATTTCTGCAAGGACTCGAACTCATCTTCATCTTCGAACTATTTTTCATTGGCTACTTCAACGCTAACTTGAGAATGAGGAATTATCTCAATATTTTCTTGAGTTAACATGATATTTTCAGTAACTTGTATATTTGGTAAATGAAATATCTATTCATGAAGTTCAAAGTCATCAGAGACTTGTGCTTCATCCGAAATTGTGACACTATCTTTCTCCTACGTGTCCCAAATGCCCATATGTTGTAACTTTTCTTCCATTATCCATCCATTTCCTAGCTGTGGATCAGACATATACATCACAGACCGTGCTTAGGTATAAAATATGTATGGATCATTCTTGTACCAATAACGTTGAACATTAATTGACGGTAGATGGTTATTAAATTGATTCTCATCTTTATGGAATTTGTGTCAAACCACTTGCATTCGAATATCACTGTACGTCATCGGGGTCTGTATATCAACTCAATGACTGATTGTAACACTCCATAGAAGTCAATGATATCAGAACCGTGTTCTCCTGGTACTACAATTCCATAATTCTGAGTAGCATGTGAAACATCTTGTTGTTCAGTATGAAATCAAACTCTGTTCACAATGCATCCACTATATTCGTAACCCTGCTTTTGAGGCCCATATGCCAATGTAACTAACGAAGAAGATGGGTGCAGTTGACCATTTTGACATGGGTTGTTTATCTAATACATGATAATATTTACGTGTTAATATATCAAACATGAAATATTTACTATTAGGATAAAAATAACAGTCAATGTTAGGGCTTACAGTTACCTCAAATCATTTAGGGAATTCTTTTTTTTTTTGTCTTCCATCAACGTTGTGGTCACAACCACATCGTAGCATGGTAATATGTTGCCTACAAAAAATGAGTTACGATAATGTAAGACTATAAAAATAAACTTATGCAACTATGAGACTTACTTTAAGTATGGTTGCACTTCGTCGCAATTACTCAATATAAACCAATGCGCACGTTGAGCTTCCTCAATTGTTAGCAATTTGACACCTATTGATCAAACAGCCTGTAATTTTGATGGAACATTGTGATAATTTGCTGATTATTTTCATCTCCATCATAATTTCTTGTCCGACGATTAAAATAGTTTCAATATTTTGCATGTACATTAAACAAAATATTATTGCCTCACTGATTAGGACCGCCTCTGCTATTGACCCTTCAGGCCGCTCTTTGTTTTTGATATATTGTTTGTAATGTCCCAAAGCCCTGTAATTATTACATAAATTTTTCATGATTAATAATTTTAACGTAAAATCAAAATCAAAAATTTAATATTTAAAATTTAATATTACCTCTCAATGAGGTACATCCATCTGTAATTGGTGGCAATATTACCTTCGGCTTGCATATGATGATCACGATTCCTCGCTCAAGTTCGTCAATAACAGATGTAGTTAATGTCATTTGATAAATTATAAAGAAGCCATATAGGTAAAGTACGACGTCTCATACAGTTGACGACAGATAAGGTCGAATTCCAACAGGAAGGAGAATCTCAAGAAGCACATGACAGTCGTGACTCTTTAACCCAATTATCGTATCATCCATGTGTTGGGATTTATGTCCTAAAGCTTCATGTACTGTAAATGAAATTTATTATTGTAATAATAATAAATGCATTATTCATTTTATCAAAGTTGTTTGAATTATATCGCATATTGTCCAATTGTCTTGTTTACCTTGATTACTATTGTACCTTCAGACTTAGTGTATGTTTGATGCACAAGAGGATTTAAGTCTGAAGTTAGTAATCTAAATAGTCCATAGAGAGCAAACAAATAGGGTACTTTGTTTGTGGTATATCTATAGCTGCGGTCCATTCTATACTTGTATGACGACCTTGATCCGAGATCATTCATGTATTGACATGAGAATGGAGGCACCTTGTATGATGAGATCATATAGGACTGGACTCAGATAAATACAAATTTCTTTTAATATCTGTTAACCAAAGAAATTCATTTTATCTAATAGATGGTCATTTATGGATTCGATCTTAATCCTGAGTGTACTACGAACTCTTGCATGACACGCTATGTCCTTTGATTTACTATGGTGAGGCTGGTGTTGCATTCCCGACCAATAACTATGTATTTTGGGGATATGGTTTGGTATGTAGCTGGGAATGTTTTACATAGATAGGGAATTCATTCCTTCTTATGAGAAACAAATGAATATCTCTTTTAAGAGTTGATTCGGGACTTGAACAATTTGAGCTCTCAAATTTTCTATTGCGAATAGAAAGTTTTATATTCATAATTGTTATGAATTAATTGTTCATTATAGAATCAATGGTGCTTAAGAGACAAAATATTTAGATGGGTTTAACGGACTTTTGACCCGGCTCTATTTATGAGATATTCGTGAAGGGCTATATCCATAAGTAATGACTATGTCGATGGACACCGAAGATGTTCAGTTTATTTAATCCATCTACGGTAATGGGAGTTCAATTTCGAGTTTTTAGTGGAATAACGCGGAGTTAATAATTCGTAATATTGATTAAAGAGTTTAATTAATATTTCTAAATTATTGGAGCTCAGAACCGTAGGTCCATTTGGTCCCCGTGCTAGCTCGATTAACTGTAGCAAACCTAATATAATTAGATTATCTAATTATATGGTCACTTTATATTTATATATTATTAATGAGATTAATAATATATATTGTCACAAATGAAAACTATGTTAAATTAGTTTAACTTAATGTTTTCTAGAATTTTTTTATTATGAGATAATCAAGTCTTGATTATGAGATAATCAAGTTAGTAATAATTATGAGATAATTACTACAACATATTGAAGGTAAATAAATCATTATTAATATATTGATTTTTATTTACCATTGGAGACAAATCCATATGGCTTACCATGTCATCCAAGCAATTATGTCTATTATGTGGCTTGGATACACCTAATAGTTTTGTCATTAGCTAATGCATTTTATGTTTTGGTATGGCCTCCACATTTATGTGTTTGCCATTGAAAGAAAGCATTGAATGCTTAATGACAAAGCCATTGTCTTTAGCTTAACATTTCTTATGCTTTGGTATAACATTCACATTTTTGTATTGGCCATTGCAAGAAAGCATTAGATGCTTTATGACAAGGTTAGTTGGCTTGTATAAGAGAATATAATCTCTACCATTTCTCTCACTTCCTAAGGTTAACACTTTTTGCATTCATTCACATAATTGTTGTGAGAAAGATTTGAGAGAAAATAGAGAATAACTTCAAATATTCACAAGTGTTGTGAGAGTATTTGAAATTCCAAAGAGCCAAACACCATTGTGACATCCTAAATCTCTAAATAGTTTAGAGGTTTAATCTTTGTGAGTGAAGCTTACACTTCGGTTTGTTGGTTTCAAGTTATAGTTCAGAAGATCGAGTGGTTGATCCAATTGTTGGACACCAAAGGATTGATCTTGGCTACTACAACAAGGGAGAAGGCAAAGAAAATTTTGAAGATCCATTCGGACGGTGCCACCACAAACAATTTCCGCCGTGCTAAGGAAAATCGAATCCTACAATTGGCATCGAGAGCTTAGGTTAAAAAGTGTTCTTGACCCTTCTCCTTTAAAGTTTCAAGTTTTAATAATTATATGTGATATAGATTATTAGAATGTATGTTGTGATGAGTAGGCACAATTAGATTCATGAGATGAATGGTTTTTAATGTTCATATGATGAATGTTTATTTTTGATTCATGAGATGAATCTATTGCGTTGATCGTTAATTTTTCCGGCTCTTATTTTTAGTATTGGAAATGTAAGACCATAAGGTCATATTCTTTCAAGTGTTGTAAGTTCATTTCCTTTGTAATAAGTCCATTTTGTAACTTAATTTGTAACTTGGAGGAGCCGATTCCACGAAGGACTCATTACGAACCTATTCCACGAAGAACTCAACAACATACCATGGAACAAGATTTGAAGACCAAAGGTTGCCTTGGATTTATTGTACTAATTAGATTAGTATAAAAAAAATAAGAGCCTGATTAACGCAATTTATTGATGTATGTAAAAATTCATTCCGTTACGAGTCCGTAGAAAAAAACGGACTCTGGAAGTCCCGGAACGGAGTAAATAAGTACCAGTGTTTCGACAATGATGAGGACGTTCGAACTCTCCAGTCAAACGCCACTCAAACGTGATGCTACTGCCTGGAAACGTTCGAACGCCCAATGAATGCTACACGAACGTTTTCAGCCCAGACCAGGCATATATATATATATATATATATATAATATATATATAATATATATATATATATATGTTTTAGATTGTTTATTAACATGTCATATAGCCTATGGTGCATACTCTTGCATTTTTACATGCCATAACATGTAGACATGCATGATATTCAAGTTATAAAATATGATTTTATGTAAATTTAAAAGTTAAATTTAATATAAGATGCATGTAAACAATTAATAAGATTAATTAGTTTAAAGGTTTAAAAATTACGAATTCAAGTTTAAGAACAAATGGACATTATGAGTACATTATTTTCCTTGGTATATCGGATGGAAACCTGGATATAAATTCCATAGCCGCTTCCGAATGGACGATAATTTGGTTTGGACTCGGGATACAATTCCACGTACCTTTGGAGTAAATAACATACTTTTAATCTATTAAATGGTTTAATGACATATAGTCCATTCGTTGAATTCTAAATTTTAAAACCTATAAGTGGACTAGTAATTTAAGAGTTAAATTGATTAGATCACTATTACAACTTGATTAAATTAGTTTAATTAAGTTAATTGGTTAGTAGAGACTAATTGTGATTAGTGAATAAAATTTTAAGAGTTAAAATTGGTTAGATCATTGAATTATCAACTAGTATTAATTAAGGTTATGACTTTAGACGAGCATAATCTAAGATTTATAAGATACTAGTGAGATAGAAACCTCACTATTTAAAATAGTGAGTGGGAGAGGGGTATACCATAATATATCCCGCGATCTCCATTGTTATCCAGAAACGTGAGATTCAATATGCGCCTCGAGACGGCTTTGCTTTCGTCCCCCTACGGATGGTGTCCTTTTTGGGTCAATATCAGGTTTGGATTCCGAAAGGATAGGGACTCTAGATGTATCTGGTGATTTGACCTACCCTACGGCGGCACTTCACTAGTTAAGTCCAAGGGTTCCGAAATGATGGGTCACACTCACAAAGGAATGATTAAGTTGTTAATCAAATCTTCCTTGATCAAAATAACGGTAGTTGATTAATATAGGAATAAGAGTTATTTCAGATATATTAATCAATTGAGAATGTCTCTGTCTATCATACGAATACTTGACCTACCCTACGGCGGCACTTATTTATAGGATGATAGATAACCGTGGCATAATAATTCTTTTGGTTTCTAATTCATTATACATTGATCATGCATCATCTTTAATTATATGCCTAAATGTTTGAAAATTTTAATATGTGACGAATGAATGTTGAATGCACGTTTATTATTTTTTCAGCCATGGCATCTGCAATAATCTCCATTCTCAAACAATAAGAAAAATTAACCGGGGATAATTATGTTAAATGGAAAAGTGACATGAATGCTATTTTGGTATGCGAAGACCTTAAATTTGTCCTTATGGAGGAATGTCCTCCTGAGCCAGCACCAAATGCTAGCAGAGCTGCACGAAATGCCTATAATAATTGGATTAAAGCTGATGAGAAAGCCCATAGCTATTTGATAGCATCCATGTTTGAGGTTCTTGCTGCACAACATGAGCCTATGGCGACAACATCAATGATTATGCAGTCATTACAGAACATGTTTGGGCAACCTTCAGACCGATAACAACATGAGGCAATTGCCTCTGTATTGACCGCTAGAATAAAGGAAGGCACATCAGTCCGAGACCATGTGTTAAGGATGATGGCTCATCTTAATATGGTTGAAACTCATGGTGCACGTATCAATGTGCAAAGCCAGGTGAAAATGATCATGGAAACCCTTCCGAAGAGTTTCCTGCAGTTTAAGAGCAACTGTTCTATGAACAAATTGACTTTCACATTGACTGAACTGCTGAATGAGCTCACCAATTACGAGTCCGTTATGAACGGTCCTCGTAGGCCCAATGCCGAGGAAAATGTTGCCGAATCTTTTAAATATGCAAAGAAGAATAAGAAAGGCAATTGGAAGGCAAAGGCAAAAACAATGAAAAAGAAAACAACAAAAGCTCCAATGAACCAATTCCAAAGGAAAATTTTCCATTGTGACAACAAGGGCATTGGAAAAGAATTGTCCAAAATACCTTGCAGAGCTTAAAGAGAAGAAGAATACCGGTAAATATAATTTACTTGTTATTGAGTCTCTTTTGGTGGAGGATGATAAATCCATATGGATTGTTGATTCTGGTGCCACTAACATGTTTGTTGTTCTTTGCAGCTACTTGACTCATGGAGAGACCTTACTGAAGGTAGCTTTACCATGAGAGTTGGGACAAGGGATGCTGTTTCAGCAAGAGCAGTGGGAGTTTGAAATTTGAATTTTAATAAAAGTTATTTGTGTTTGAATGGTGTGCTATATATTCCTGGTTTTCGCAGGAATTTGATTTCTATAACAAAACTTATGGAATGTGGTTTTTCTATTTCATTTAATAATAAGTCAGTTATTATTAGTAGAAATGGATTAAACATATGCATGAAACTCCGAAAACAATCTATATGTATTAAGGCTGTTAATGCATGAATCACTGCTTAATACTGAAATATTTAAGATTGAAAGATCTAAAACTAAACGGCAAAATATTTCTCATGATGATACCTATTTATGGCACCTTAGACTTGGTCACATTAACCTTGACCAGATAGATAGACTAATTAAGAAAAAAAGTTTTTAAAGTTAGGTTGCGACATTTCCACATATGGGGGTGTCTGGCACACGTGCTAAAGAAAAAGACTACTAAGTTGGAACCACATTCACAGGTGTACCTATTTGTAGGCTATCCTAAGGAAACTAGAGGTGGATTCTTTTATAGTCCAGAAGATAATAAAGTATTTGTGTCGAAAAATGCTATATTTCTTAAGGAGGACTATATGAGAGAGTTCAAACCTCGAAGTAAAGTGTTACTTGAGGAGTTACTTGCTGGTACGACCAGTACACCATTGTCAAATGTTGACAAAGATATTACACCTTCTACATCTGAAAGTCAGATGCAAGTTTATCAGGATACCATACCACCTAGACGTAGTGGGAGGGTTGTAAGACAACCTGAATGCTATCTAGGAAATGGTGAGGTGCAAGTTGTTGCATCTTGTGATGGTATAGATGATCCATTGACCTATCGTAGTGCAATGGATGATATTGATAAAGAAGAATGGCTCAAAGCCATGAACCTTGAGATGGAGTCCATGTACTCTAACTCAGTCTGGGAACTTGTGGACCAACCTAATGGAGTAAAACCCATAGGTTGCAAGTGGATCTACAAGAGAAAAAGAGGAATAGATGGGAAAGTACAGACTTTCAAGGCTAGGCTAGTGGCAAAGGTTTACCTAAAAAGTGGGAGTTGACTATGAAGAAACTTTCTCGCCAGTAGCCATGCTTAATCCATCAAGATTCTTCTTTCCATTGCCGCATATTATGACTATGATATTTGGCAAATAGATGTCAAGACTGCATTCTTGATTGACAATCTTGATGAGAGTATCTATAGGGTACAACCAGATGGGTTCATTACCCAAGGTCAAGAGTAAAAAGTTTACAAGTTGCAAAGGTCCATTTATGGACTTAAGCAAGCATCTAGATCTTGGAACATAAGGTTTGATAATACGATCAAGTCTTATAACTTTGAGCAAAACATCGATGAGCCTTGTGTCTACAAGCGCATCATTGATGGGAATGTGGTTTTCCTTGTGTTATACGTTGATGATATTTTACTCATTGGCATGATGTAAAGATATTATCGGATGTGAAAATCTGGCTAGCTAACCAATTCCAAATGAAAGATTTAGGAGAGGCAAGTTATGTGCTTGGGATCCAGATCATTCGGGATCGCAAGAAATGGCTGTTAGCAATGTCTCAAACAACCTATATCGACAAGATTCTTGTGCGATTTGGTATGCAGAATTCCAAGAAAGGTAATTTACCTTTTAGACATGGAATTCATTTGTCTAAGGAACAGTCTCCTAAGACACCTCAAGGACTTGAGGAGATGAGACATATATCATACGCTTCAACAGTTGGAAGTCTTATGTAAGTTATGTTATGCACGAGACCGGACATCTGTTTTACAGTGGGAGTAGTCAGTAGGTTTCAATCCAACCCAGGATTATATCATTGGGTAGCGGTGAAACATATTCTCAAGTATCTTCGGAGAACGAGAAATTATATGCTTGTATATACAAGTCAGGATATGATTCTGAGAGGATATACAGACTTTGATTTTCAGACGGATGTCGATTCTAGGAAATCAACATCTGGATCAGTGTTCACCCTAAGTGGTGGGACTATAGTATGGAGGAGCATTAAGCAATCTTGTATTGCTGACTCCACCATGGAGGCTGAATATGTAACAGCTTGTGAAGCAGCTAAGGAAGCAGTCTGGCTCCATAAGTTCTTGGCAGATCTGGAAGTTATTCCAGATATGGATAAACCACTCACACTTTATTGTGATAATAGTGGTGCAGTGGCGAACTCCAAAGAACCAAGAAGCCACAAGAGGGGTAAGCATATTGAGAGGAAATATCACCTCATCAGAGAGATAATGTAGAGAGGAGATGTCGCTGTCACACAGATTCCATCCACAAACAACCTGGCTGATCCGCTTACAAAGACCTTATCGGCTAAAGTGTTTGAAGGTCACCTAAAGGGTTTAGGATTACATGACATGTCCCATTTGCTCTAGTCCAAGTGGGAGATTGTTGGGATTTATGTCCTAAAGCTTTATGTACTGTAAATAGAATTGATTATTGTAATAATAATAAATGCATTATTCATTTTATCAAAGTTGTTTGATTTATATCGTATATTGTCCAATTGTCTTGTTTACCTTGATTACTATTGTACATTCAGACTTAGTGTATGTTTGATGCACAAGAGGATTTAAGTATGAAGTTAGTAATCTAAATAGTCCATAGAGAGCAAACAAAGAGGGTACTTTGTTTGTGGTCTATCTATAGCTGTGGTCCATTCTATACTTGTTTCACAACTTTGATCCGAGATCGTTCATATAGTGACATGGGAATGGAGGCACCTTGTATGATGAGATCATATAGGACTGAACTCAGATAAATATGAATTTCTTTTAATATTCGTTAACTATAGAAATTCATTTATATAATAGATGGTCATATATGGATTCGATCTTCATCCTGAGTGTACTACGAACTCCTGCATGACAGGCTATGTTATTGATTTACTATGGTGAGGCTGGTGTTGCATTCCCGGCCAATAACTACGTATTTTGGGGATATGGTTTGGTATGTAGCTGGGAATTTTTTACATAGATAAGGAATTCACTCATTCTTACGAGAAGCAGATGAATATCTCTTTTAAGAGTTGATTCGGGACTTGAATAATTTGAGCACTCAAATTTTCTATTGCGAATAGAAAGTTTTATATTCATAATTGTTATGAATTAATTGTTCATTATAGAATCAATGGTGCTTAAGAAACAAAATATTTAGAGAGGTTTAACGGACTTTTGACCCGGCTCTATTTATGAGATATTCGTGAAGGGCTATATCCATATGTAATGACTATATCGATGGACACCGAAGATGTTCGATTTATTTAATCCATCTACGGTAACGGGAGTTCAATTTCGAGTTTTTAATGGAATAACGTGGAGTTAATAATTCGTAATATTTGATTAAAGAGTTTAATTAATATTTCTAAATTATTGGAGCTCAGAACCGTAGGTCCATTTGGTCCCCGTGCTAGCTCGATTAACTGTAGCAAACCTAATATAATTAGATTGTCTAATTATATGCTCACTTTATATTTATATATTATTAATGAGATTAATAATATCTATTGTCACAAATGAAAACTATGTTAAATTAGTTTAACTTAATGTTTTCTAGAATTCTTTGATTATGAGATAATCAAGTCTTGATTATGAAATAATCAAGTTAGTAATAATTATGAGATAATTACTACAACATAATTGAAGGTAAATAAATCATTACTAATTTATTGATTTTTATTTACCATTGGAGACAAAGCCATATGGCTTACCATGTCATCCAAGCAATTATGTCTATTAGTTGCCTTGGATACACCTAATAGTTTTGTCATTAGCTAATGCATTTTATGTTTTGGTATGGCCTCCACATTTATGTGTTTGCCATTGAAAGAAAGCATTGAATGCTTAATGACAAAGCCATTGTCTTTAGCTTAACATTTCTTATGCTTTGGTATGACATTCACATTTTGTGTTGGCCATTGCAAGAAAGCATTAGATGCTTAATGACAAGGTTAGTTGGCTTGTGTAAGAGAATATAATCTCTACCATTTCTCTCACTTCCTAAGGGTAACACTTTTTGCTTTCATTCACACAATTGTTGTGAGAAAGATTTAAGAGAAAAGAGAGAATAACTTCAAATATTCACAAGTGTTGTGAGAGTATTTGAAATTCCAAAGAGCCAAACACCATTGTGACATCCTAAATCCCTAAATAGTTTAGAGGTTTAATCTTTGTGAGTGAAACCCACACTTCGGTTTGTTGGTTTCGAGTCATGGTTCGGAAGATCGAGTGGTTGATCCAATTGTTGGACACCAAAGGATTGATCTTGGTTACTACAACAAAGGAAGAAGGCAAAGAGAATTTTGAAGATCCATACTGGACCGGTGCCACCACAAGCAATTTTCGCCGTGCTAAGGAAAATCAAATCCTACACCATGACCCAACGTCTAATATTCGATGCATAATCATCAGGAAATTTCACCATTTTCAGCCAATCACAAAATGATTTTCTCTCTGATTGAGTTTGGCACGTAACTAGTAGATGGCTTAATAAGACCTCAAGAAATGTCTTGTAAATGCAATTCACTGTGAATTCTAAGATCTTGTAGGCCCAATCTAGCATTTACAATGTCTTTCATCTTACCCGGAATGTTGAACAATGTGCCCACTAAGCTCTCACATATGTTTTTTTTCTATATGTATTACATCCAAATTATGTCGTAGACTTAGAGTCCCCCAATACTTAACTCAAAGAAAATACCATTTCCCATATAATTCAACTATTTAGATTGACGCTTTCGATTTTTAACTCTATTATTAGGATGTTTCCCTAGTGTGCTATCTCTGAGATTTTGATGTTGGCTGATCGGTGGTAAACACACACGTCAAACAAGCGCACATATTGTTCAAGTAGTATAAAATGTATCAATCCCACGAGGACTTAATACCTTTGCTATTAATTGAGTGAAGTTGAAATTCTACGAGTATCTAATTAATTGATTGTTGTTTGATTGGTGACGTTTGCTGAAGTCAAGTAATTAAAATAGTACGAAAGTGAATTAAAGGAAAATCAATATTATAAAACTATCTAGGGTTGTGAATCCTTCCAATATCTTTTAAAGATGAAGTGGTTATCTCATGTTTGTGCAAAATATCAGTTAATTAACTTGGAACACAAAGTTATGCAAAAGCCTTTGTCGATGGTCAGATGCAAACACCCAAATAACCCAATTAATCATATGTCTATGTTAATCAAGTTACCTGAATTCATTAAGATTAAGTTCCAATTGTGGTTACCCCAGCCCGACAGGTATATGTCTATCCTGGAAGGAAATCTACCAAATGGTCAACATGCCCTAAGGTGAGATCGTGAGCTATTGAGTCTAAGTCTGAAACCTAAAATTCCTTCGTCATGTTTATTTTAAGTTTACCAAATCAATCTTATTAATGGCCAGTTAACAAGAAGCATTAAACTTAAGGCTCAATAAATAAACCTTTATATTACCCAAGACACAAAATAACTACTTATAAAATGGTGATATTTGAATTCTTTACAACCATAGATAAGAGGTTTAGTTACCACACATATCTATGAATGTTAAAGACATAAATAAAGTAAATGACATAAAGTAAAGCTTGGAAATTAAGAAGATAAATTAACAATAAAAAAATATTGGGGTTAGAGGATCCACTTTTATTACTTCTAATTTAGATATCTCTCTCATTATATATAAACTTTGCATGACATTACCAACCGACCATGTAGGCGGTATCCTGATTAAGTCAAATTTATGATTAATTCCAACCGACCATAAAGGCGGTATCCCATTAAGTCAGATTTTAAAATAGTTTATATATTATAATTAAGAGAGATTAATCTAAATATTAGTAATAAAACATTTACCCTTCACCCCAACAGAGGGGAGTTACCTCCTAATACTGAAAAGTAAAATAAAGAAAGAACTATTGCATAAAATAAAAATTAAATACAAGAAAGCTGTAAATAAACAAACAAGATACAATCTTCTTAGTATTCTTAGGGAAATCCCCAGAAGAATGTATATATAAAATCTTCTGAATTACGCTTCAATTTATAGGCATCCAAAACAGCCCGCGTCGCGAAGCAAAACATCTACGCGTCGTGATGCTTAGTATAGTGAATGTCGGTAGCTTAATAATGGCGTCGGCATCGCGACGCGTTAAGGGTTCTACGTCGCGATGTGTTGAGCTGTAAACGCGTTCTGATGAGATCTTGACACGTGTCTGCGGAATTGTTACGCGTCACGACGTGTATGTGCGTTGTGCGCGTCGCGACGCGTGGACAATGAAATTACAATTTTGCCCTTTTTGATCCGATTTTCACCATTTAAGCCCTGCTTTGATTCCAGAGAGTCATGTTATTTTATTTATCTACAAAATAACACAAAACACATCAAAATATTCACAATACTCGAGAAACTATATAAAATATTAAGTAAAAGGGATGATAAATATTGATATATTTACCGCTTATCACACCCCAAACCTAACATTTTGCCAGTCCTCGAGCAAAAAAACAAAATAAAATACAATAAATAACTTTAAACTAAAATTAAACTAAGCCATTTTCGTAGGGATCACGGTTACATTTAGCGTATGCAACAAGCCATTAAACCCCTAGGTGTCCTTAGTGGATGAGTTGTAGTCTCGTGAGGGCTTACAGCAACGATACCCACAAACGTAATGCACACAAAAGCAAAAAGATTAAACAAGTTAGTGACTAAAAAAATGAAACTCTTATCCAAGTTAATAAATGTTTTCTTTCTTTCTAAATTACCAAATAAGTAAATTCTCTGATTATTTTTACCATTCTCCATATACACAAATAACAAGGTATTAATCAAATCATTGTGCCCACAATATTATAAGTGTAATTGAAAATAGGGTAATATTTTTGTCCTAAAGTTATATCAGAATTCACACATTTTTAGCAATGGAACTTTTTCTATTTTTTTTTTTATTTAGAACATCTTCAATCTATGTAGCGAGCTGTGGGTCAGTGACTCCCAAGCAGGTTGGCTTTAGGGCACTAGGTGTTAAGACACCCTTACAGACTCAATTACTCGGATCTCAGATATCCTTTTTATTTATATCATCTTCAATCCATGTAATGAGCTTTGGGTCAGTGACTCCCAAACCAGTTGGTTTTAGGACACTAGGTGTTAAAACACCCCTACAGACTTAATTACTCAGATCTCAGATGTATTTTTTTTTCATTTCATTGCTTTTTTTTAGATGCTTCCTCCAATTAACCTAGAACACTGAATATTACAAACTTTTCAATTACAAGTCATGGCCGTATGTTACCATGTATGTTGATAATACCTGTAAACTGGCATATGAAGATCCAATTTAGTCAGTATTATGGAGAATTCACAAATTAAATAATTCAAAAGGAAATAAACAAAAATTAACTTGTTACGAAATAGGTTGAGATACGTCTCAGGAGTGGAAATTTCTTACTCAACTATCTCAAACACCATTCCACCTGATTAGTCAAATTAAAAACATAAAAACAAAATATATTTTTTTTATTATTTTTTATTTTTTTATTTTTTGAATTTTTTTATTATTTTTTGACTAAAAACCAAGTAAAAACAACACAACGAAAAAAAATAAAAATAAGATACTAATCAACTATTCCCCTCCCCAAAACCTAATTGAGACATTGTCCCCAATGTCTAAAAAGTAGAAGAAGAGTTTAGATGACAATATCTGATTAGCTGGAATTCTACATCTAAAAAGAAAATTAAAGGTTAAAATCTAGATTTATCCGACGCTTCTTACCACGATCATTATCAGACCAGTTTATCTTGGAAATGATGGGGTCAATTTGTGGTTTAAAAGCTAAAAGTTGGTCAATTAAATCATAGGCTGTTCTGGCAGTGAAAAGCATATCTTTTACAAGTTTTGACATGAACCCATTTCTCCGGGCATCATCAAGAAACACACAAATAAATTCATAAAATCCATCAACATTAAACAGCCCAATTGGTTTCTAGTGTATGTTCAAGTTCGCCCAAGATAGCACTGTAAAAATTTCCTCCATAGTGCCTAACCACCTGGCAAAGCAATAAAAGCATCAGCCCGATTAATCATTTCAACAAGTCGTTCAGACATACCTGGCACGATGCATTCCTCTCCGTTTGATGGTCCTATCAGATTCGCCTATGCCAAAGGTTTTGGGATGATTCCCAAAAATTGACTACCTTCTTCCTGTGCAACCTTTGAAATGTACCCCATTAGTCCAAGATTTCCACCGCCATATACTAAGTGCATATTCCTTTCAACTATGGCTCTACCCGATTCCTGTACTACTTCAATGTATGATCGGTGAAATCACTCACGTAACGCAAGCGCATGTATCGCTCAAGTAGTATAAAATGTATCGATCCCACAAGGACTTAATACCTTAGCTGTTAATTTATGCGTTAAATATTTACGAGTATCTAATAGATTGGTTGGTGATTTTTGTCTGAAAATAAGTAAATAAAAACAGTGCGAAAGTAAATTAAAGGAAAATTCAATATTATAAAACTATCTAGGGTTGTGAATCATTCCAATATCTTTTAAAGATTAAGTGGTTATCTCATATTTGTGTAATATATTGGTTTATTAACCTGGAACATGAAATTATGCAAAAGCCTCTGACCGGTGTAATCACACGCGTATAACGCAAGCGCACGTATCGTTCAAGTAGTATAAATGTATCGATCCCACGAGGAATTAATACCTAAGCTATTAATTTATGAAGTCAAATGCTTACAAGTATCAAATAGATTGGTTGTTGATTGGTTGGTGATTTTTGTCTGAAAACTAATAAATAAAAACAGTGCGAAAGTAAGCTAAAGGAAAATTCAATATTATAAAACTATCTAGGGTTGTGAATCCTTCCAATATCTTTTAAAGATGAAGTGGTTATCTCATGTTTGTGTAATATATTGGTTTATTAACCTGGAACATGAAATTATGCAAAAGCCTCTTCCGATAGTCAGATGCAAATACCCAATGTAACCCAATTAATCATATTCCTATGTTAACCAAGTTATCTGAATTCATTAAGATTAAGTTACAATTATGGCTACCCCCGCCCGACAAGTATATTCCTATCATGTAAGGAAATCTATTAAGGGTTATTTATCCTTAAGTGAGATCGAGAGCTATGGAGTCTAAGGCTGAAACTAAAATCCATTTTCCAAGTTCATTTTAAGTTTACCAAATCAATCTTATTAATGGCCAGTTAACAAGAAGCATTAAGACTAAGGCTCAATAAATAAACCTTTATATTACCCAAAACATGAAATAACCCCTTATAAACCGGTGATATTGAAATTCATCACAACCCCAGATAACGGGTTTAGTTACCACACATAACTAAGGCTAGTAAAATCATAAATAAAGTAAATGACATAAAGTAAATGCTTGGAAATTAAAAGCTTAAATAAAACAATAAAGAAAATGTTGGGGGTTAGAGGATCCATTTTTATTACTTCAATTTTAGATATCTCCCTTATTATAATATATAAACTTTACTTGATATTACCAATCGACCATATATGCGGTATCCTGATTAAGTCAAATTTATAATTAATTCCAACCGACCATAAAGGCGGTATCCATGTTTAGTCAGGTTAAAACCAATTTCATTAAGTCCAACCGACCATAAAGGCAGTATTTCATTAAGTCAGGTTTTAAATAATTTATATATTATATTTAAGGGAGATTAATATAAATATTAGTAATAAAAGCTTACCTTTCACCCCCAGCAGAAAAGAGTTACCTACTCATGCTGAAAAGTAAAAGACTGAAAAGTAAAGAAAAGAAAGTGCTATTGCGAAAAGTAAATAAAATTAATTACAGAAAGCTGTAAATAAATAAACAAGATACAATCTTCTTAGTATTCTCAAGGAATTCCTCAGAAGAAAGTAAGATTTTACAAATGAAATCGGTCTGAATTTATAGGTAAATCTTGGCACCCCGCGTCGCGACGCGTGAAACCATGTTCGTCACGACACACCGTTGATGTTGGACGCGTGGCACGGGCTTCGCGGAGATGGTGACACGTGGCGTCGGTATAATTATTTGCTCAATTATTGGCTTGGCGTCGCGAGGCGTAAAGTTGGTATGCGTCGCGACGCTGACGTCAGCATGACGCATGCAATGACGCATTTCAATGAGAGTGTCGGCAGCATGTGATGGTGACACATGTCCGGTGCATGTTAGCAGTATCCGATGCACGTTAGCAGACATCATATTTTAGCAAACGGTGCATTTTAGCAGGAAATTTACATTTTTGCACCTTTTGTCCGTTTTCTGCTATTTTGGCCCTGAATTGCCTCCAGAAAGTCCTGTTATTTTATTTATCTATAAAATACCATAAAACACATCAAAATATTCACAAAACTCAAGAAACTATTCAAAATATTAAGTCAAAGGAGTGGGAAATAGTGATCTATTTACCACTAATCAGCCTCTTCCGATGGTCAGATGCAAATACCCAGTGTAACCCAATTAATCATATTCCTATAATAACCAAGTTATCTGAATTCATTAAGATTAAGTTCCAATTATGGCTACCCCCGCTCGACAGGTATACTCCACCAAACATGGCACCAAATATGGCACCAAATCCTTACAGGATTGGAATATACCTGTCGGGCGGGGTAGCCATAATTGGAACTTAATCTTAATGAATTCAGAGTTTCTTAATTAATATAGGAATATAGTTAATTGGGTTACTTTGGGTATTTACATCTGACCATCAGAAGAGGCTTTTGTATAACTTCGTGTTCCAAGTTAATAAACCGATATATTGCACAAATATTAGATAATCACTTCATCTTTAAAAGATATTGGAAGGATTCACATCCCATGATATTTTCATATCATTTTTTAAAACTTAAAATCTACCTTCGTTTTGTTTTAATTACTTGTCTTTAGTTTAAAATCATCATCCAACCAAAAATCAATCAATTAGATACTCGTAGACATTTAGCTTTATAAATTAATAGCTTAGGTATTAATTCTTCGTGGGATCGATATATTTTATACTACTTGAGCGTGTGCTTGCATAATGTGTGTGTGTTTACCACCGATCAAGTTTTTGGCACCGTTGCTGGGGACTTATTTATCTTTCAATATTAATTTTGGGGTTAGATACCTTTACTTGTGTCTAATTTGTTTTTACTTATTATTTCTGTTTTCTTGTGTTTCAGGTTCTCAGTCACTACATGAGAAGAACCAGAAGCTTTGAAATTCATCTGCTTGACCCATAAATTGAAAGAACCATCAGACAGTTAAGAAGGGAATGTGAGAAGGCCAAGAAACACTGATCAATATGGAACCTGGACCTTTGGAAGTTGCACCACCAATTCATATTCGAGATAGAACTATTCCGGTGGTTGATGGCTTCATTTCATGTATTGCACTTCCTCCCTTACCAGCAAATACGTGTGACATCAAAACATGCATTCAGATGATACAACAATCAGTTCATTTCGGGGGAATGCAACTGAAGATCCTAATGCCCACATCAGCAACTTCCTGGAAGTTTGCGGCATATTCAATTACAACAGAGCGGTAGAAGAAGCATTGAGACTGCGTGTTTTTCCATATTCCTTGAAAGATAGAGCTAAATCTTGGCTACATTCACTACTAGCGGGTTCTATCATAACTTGGAACACTCTAGCCACCAAATTCCTTGCAAAGTACTTTCCCCTAGCCAGAATAGCAAAACTGAGGAATGGCATTACATCCTTTGTGCAACATGACTCAAAATCCCTCTCTGAAGCTAGGAGAGATACAAGGAGTTGCTCCGGAAATGTCCTCACCAAGAGATTGTAAAATGGCTTCAAGTCCAAACCTTCTACAATGGACTTTCTAGACTGATGAGAACTACAATTGATGCTACTACTGGAGGAGCTTTAATGGCAAAATGAGAAGATCAGGCCTGAGACTTAATTGAAGAAATGACCAACAATAATTCTTTGTGGCCAACAGAAAGGAGCATGATTCAAAGAATCACATGAATTTATGAAGTTGGAGCCAACACATCAATGAATGCCAAGCTGAATATGATTTGCAAAAATCTGGAAACTCTTAACATAAAGGTTAATGATTGATCCATAAGTTCACCATATGGAGGAGTATGAGAAGCATAATCATACAACTAATATGATGAGACAGTGAACTATGTCAACAATTTCAACAAACAGGGGAACAACCTATATTCGAATACCTACAACCCAGGGTGGAGGAATCATCCCAATTTTGCATGGAACAACAATTCAGGGCAAAGAAACAACCCACCACCAGGATTCCAACAGTAAAACAAAGGCCATGAGTATGAAAAGAAGCTAAAAATTGAAGATATACTTGCAGAAATGTTTAAAAAGCTAGACGCAAAATACGACTCTCAAGCAGCCAAATATGATGCTATGTTTCAATACCAATCAGCATTAATTCAAAGTCAAGCAGCATCTTTGAAAACACTAGAGAATCAAATGGGACAACTGGCCAATGCTCAGAGTTACAGACCGCAAGGTACACTTCCTAGCAACACAGAACCAAATCCAAGGAACCGAGGGAAAGATCAATGTCAATCAATTACTTTAAAAAGTGGTTCTGAGATCAACAAAGATGTTGGAGTCAAGGCATCCACTGAGGAAGTTCCAAAAGAAAGCAGCGAAGCAGAACCACAGATGGAGGAAAAAGAAGCAAAAGAAAATGATCGAGAAAGATTCACTCAATCTCCACCATTTCCACAGCGTCTCCAGAAAAATAAACTAGACAAACAATTTGCTTGATTCTTGGAGATCTTCAAAAAGATGCATATCAACATTCCATTTGCAGAAGTGTTGAAACAAATGCCCAACTATGTCAAATTCATGAAAGATATTCTTTCACGAAAACAGAGATTATGAGATTATTAGACATTATCATTGACAGAAGAATACAGCGCCATCATTCAGAGGAAGCTTCCCCTAAAGTTGAAAGATCCTGACAGTTTCACCATCCCTTGCACCATAGGAGAACATTACTTTGGTAAGGCTTTATGTGATTTAGGTGACATCATTAACTTGATGCCTTTGTCTATTTACAGGAAACTGAAGATTAGAGAAACAATGCCCACCTCAGTTACTCTGCAGCTTGCTGATAGATTGCTCACATTTCCGAGAGGTGTAGTGGAAGATGTATTTGTTAAAGTCGACAAATTCATTTTCCCTGCAGATTTCATTATCCTTGACATGGAAGAAGATAAAGATGTATCTATCATCCTCGGGAGACCATTATTGGCTACAGGTCGAACTGTTATTGATGTACAAAAAGAAGAACTAACCATGAAAGTGCAGGACCAAGAAGTTACATTCAATGTTTTCAAAGTCATGAAATTCCCGAATGATGAAAATGATGAGGAATGTTTCAGAATTGAAGGTTTAGATAGTATCATCCAGGATACTGATGCAATGCAACTTTCTATGGATAAACTTGAAGCTTGCATCACCAACATGACTGACAGCGAGCTAGATGATAAAATTCTGGAATGTATCAACTATCTTGACAGACCCATTCGCTTCAAATCGACACCACAAGGGGAAAGTTTGGAACTATAAAAAAGTAGCGAATCAAGCCCTCGATTGAAGAACCACCGCAGCTGGAGCTAAAGCTACTTCCGAGCCATCTCAGGTATACATTCTTAGGAAACTCTTCTGATTTACCTGTGATTATTTCTTCGTCGCTAACATTGGAGCAGGAAGATAAGTTGCTGAGAGTGTTACGAGAACACAAGAAAGCCATTGGCTGGACTATAGTAGACATTCGAGGCATTAGTCCATCATTTTGCATGCACAAAATTCTGATGAACGACGAGTACAAAGCCACAGTGGAGCATCAAAGGAGACTAAATCCAATCATAAAGGAGGTCGTGAAGAAAGAAATTATCAAATGGTTGGATTCCGACATCATCTATCCCATCTCTGACAGCACGTGGGTGAGCCCTATGCAATGTGTGCCAAAGAAAGGAGGAATTATTGTAGTCATAAATGAAAAGAATGAGCTGATTCCTACAAGAACGGTAACTGGATGGAGAGTATGCATGGACTACAGGAAGCTGAACAAAACAACAAGGAATGATCATTTTCCGCTACCATTCATTGACCAGATGTTAGACAGACTAGCGGGACATGATTTCTATTATTTTTTGGACGGATACTAGGGGTACAATCAGATTGCCATCACCCCAGAAGATCAGGAGAAAACCACTTTTACATGTCCGTATGGTACTTTTGCTTTCCGTAGGATGCCATTTGGACTATGTAATGCTCCTGCCACATTTCAACGTTGCATGATGACCATCTTCTCAGACATGCTGGAAAAAAGTATGGAGGTTTTCATGGATGATTTTTCTATGTTTGGAGACTCGTTCGACCACTGCTTGCAAAATTTGGAAAAATTATTACAAAGATACGAAGATACCAACCTGGTACTCAACTGGGAGAAATGCCACTTCATGGTGCAGAAAGGCATTGTCCTGGGACATTGGATCTCACAAAAGGGAATCGAGGTAGACAAAGCAAAGATCGAGACAATTGAAAACTTCCTCCACCATCATCTATCAAAGGAATTCAGAATTTTCTCGGACATGCAGGCTTTTACATGAGATTTATCAAAAACTTCTCCAAGATTGCTAAACCACTATGCAATCTGCTGGAGAAAGATGTACCTTTCAACTTCACCAAAGAATGCCAAGCTGTTAAGATCTTGAAACAAAAGCTGGTCTATGCCCCCATCATAGTAGCACCAGACTGAACCCTTCCATTTGAGGTGAAGTGTGATGCTAGTGATTTTTCTATAGGTGCAGTTTTGGGATAATGCAAAGCAAAAATTTTCCATACCATTTACTACTCCAGCATAACTCTGAATGAAGTTCAACTTAACTACACAACCACTGAAAATGAGTTGCTCGCAGTTGTGTTTGCTTTTGATAAATTTCACTCTTATCTGCTGGGTCTCAAAGTGGTGGTCTACACAGATCATTCAGCAATCAAATATCTTATCGCAAAGAAGGATTCCAAACCCAAATTGATCCTTTGGGTGCTTCTGCTACAAGAATTTGACGTGGAGATCCGAGACAGGAAAGAGACAGAGAACCAGTGGCAGATCACTTATCGAGGCTTGAGAATAGAGAAACAGCTGGCAATAAACTGACAATCAAAGAAACCTTTCCAAATGAATAGTTATTTTCTATGAAACAACAAGATATCACTTGGTATGCTGACTATGTAAACTACATAGTATCGGGAAAATGGCCGTTGGAATGGACTCATCAGCAACGAAAGAAGTTCTTCAAAGAAGTCAAGCACTATGTCTAGGATGAATCGTACCTGTTCAAACGATGTGCTGATCAATTACTGAGACACTGTGTTCTATAGGAGGAGGTCAATAATGTCATTCAGCATTGTCATTCATCACCATACGGCGGACACTTCAGCGAAAATAAAACTGCAGCCAAAGTCCTACCATCATGTTTGTTCCGGCCCACTCTGTTTGAAGATGCTTACTTATTTACTCTTCAATGTGACAGGTGCCAGACAACGGGAAATATTTTGAGGAGAAATGAAGGACCTCTATAAAATATTCTGGAAGTGGAGATATTTGATGTGTGGGGGATTGATTTTATAGGACCCTTTGTTCCATCATTCGGAAACCTATACATATTAGTTGCAGTAGACTACGTCTTTAAATGAGTTGAAGCACTAGCACTGCAATCAAATGATTTAAAAGTAGTGATAAAATTCCTTAAAAAGAATATTTTCACTCGCTTCGGAAAACCTCGGGCAATTATCAGTGATGGAGGCACACATTTCTGCAACAGATACTTCGATGCACTTCTATCCAAATACGGAGTCACTCATAAAGTTGCCACTGCTTACCATCCACAGTCAAATGGACAGGTTGAAGTTTCAAACAGGGAGATCAAAAGAATCTTGGAGAGAACCATTGGATCAACAAGGAAAGACTGGTCTACAAAACTAGATGACGCACTATGGGCCTACCGGACAGCTTACAAGACACCAATTGGTATGTCCCCATATCGAATGGTGTTTGGGAAAGCATGCCATCTGTCCGTGGAGCTTAAACACAAAGCGTACTGGGCACTGAAGAAGTTAAATATTGATCTACAAGCATCAAGAGAAAAACGACTCCATTAACTCAACGAATTGGAGGAATTTTGCCTACATGCTTATGAAAATGTCAAACTGTACAAAGAAAAGACCAAGAAATGGCATGATAAAAAAATAGTGCATAGACAACTGGAACCAGGGCAGCAGGTTTTGTTATACAATTCAAGGTTGAAACTTTTCCCTGGAAAGCTGAAATCAAGATGGTCAGGTCCATTTGTGATTACTCAGGTGTTACCCTACGGAGTTGTTGAGATAAACAACCCCAAGTCCAACAACACATTCAAAGTTAACAGCCAGCATGTCAAGCACAACTCGGGAGAATCATTTGAGCGTCAAAAAGAAAGTGTCACACTTCAGCCAAACATTCGGGCAGTCATATCTAGCTGACGACGTTAAACTTAGCGCTAGTAGGGAGGCAACCCATTCAATTTGTGTATATATTCAGATTTGGTGTGTTTTATTTTTGTGTGTTTAATTTTATAGATTAAGTCATAGACAAGATGGAAGACGTTCTCGCAAATGTTCACAAGCAATTTCCTTCTCTCCCTCAGAACTCTTTGATGAAAGTCTACAAAGCTCGCATGGAACGAATGAGACTTCTGATGATCAAAGGTATTCCTAATGATATTTTTTGGTTAATTGAAGCACGGGTCCGATAGGCAGGTGAGTCCTCTGACTCTTTTATTTTATATCTGTCTGGTTTAGGAAGAAGCACCTATGCTAAAAAAAGAAGAGCTAAAAGAATGGATGTTTTCTATAAATATGCACGTATGACATGTAATACTCGTTGTTGTTCTTTAGGAATGGTGTCTGATAATCGTGAAGATAAAAATAAATTCATTAGAGATGACTTGAGTAATGAGTCTTTGGATGACATATCATTGACTCTTGAGACGCATCCCAGTGGATATGTGCATCATGCAATTAACATATTATATACATAATTTCGAAAAGAAATACAACAATTAAGTCTTAGGATTTTGACTATAAAAGACACTGTTTGCCAATTTATAAGAAAATTGGATGTGAAACATGTCCCTGACGCATAGATGTCAATCAAGACGTTACTTCCTGTAAATATTATTATCTCTTTGTATTTATCTAATAATTGTGATTTGTTTTGTGATTTTCTTTTATTTTCTCCGACATGATCCAGACTCTTTGACTTTCACGATATATTTAACTGTTTAGCTAATAATTGTCATTTGGCAGGTACTAATGCTATTTTTACTCACTTTTTTTTTTCTATAAATTCTGCTCATCATTGTATTCTTGAAGACATCCAGAGTTGAGAAATAAATAAAAAATAATAAAAAATATGGAAGCAACTTCAAGAAGACGAGTTGTAAATATTTGTGTGTTTTGTGGTACTAGTGTTGGTTCTAAACCAGAGTTCGTTGAGACAACACAAGAATTGGGTAGAGTCATAGTTGAAAGGAATATGCAGCTAGTATATGGCGGTGGCAATCTTGGACTAATGGGGTGCGTTTCAAGGGTCGTACAGGAAGGAGGTAGTCAAGTTATGGGAATCATCCTAAAACCTTTAGCAGAGGCGAATCTTATAGGACCATCAAACAGAGAGGAACTTATTGTACCAGGTATGTCTGTACGACTGGTTTAAATGATTAATTATGCTGATGCTTTTATTGCTTTGCCCGCTGGCTTGGGCACGATGGAGGAAATTTTTACAGTAGTATCTTGGGCGAACTTGAATATACACCAGAAACCGATTTGACTGTTTAATGTTGATGGATTTTATGACTTTCTTTATGTGTTTCATGATGATGCCCGGAGAAATGAGTTCGTGTCAAAATCTGTAAAAGATAAACTCTTCAGTGTCATAACTGCCCATGATTTAATTGACCAACATTTAGCATTTGAACCACAAATTGACCATATCCTTTCCAAAATTAACTGGTCTGATAATGATCGTGGTAAAAAACGTCGGATAAATCTGGATCTTAACATTTAATTTTCTTTTTTAAGATGTAGAATTTAAGCTAACCAAGTACTTTTTTCTAACTCTTCTTTTACTTTTTTAGACATTGGGGACAATGTCTCAATTAGGTTTGGGGGAGGGGAATAGTTGACTAGTATCTTGTTTTTATTTTTTCGTTGTGTTATTTTTATTTGATTTTTAGTCAAAAATTTAAAAAAAAAAATTTAAAAAAAATAAAAAAATATTTAGTGTTTTTGTGTTTTTAATTTGGCTAATCAGGTGAAATTGGTGTGAGATAATTGAGTAAGGAATTTCCACTCCTGAGACGTATCTCAACCTATTTCGTAACAAGTTAATTTTTGTTTATTTCCTTTTGAATTATTTAATTTGTGAATTCTCTATAATACTGACTAAAATGGATCTTCATATACTCAGTTGACAGGTATTATCAATATGCATGGTAACATATGGCCATGAGCTGTAATTGAAAAGTTTGTAATATTCAGTGCTCTAGTTTAATTGGAGGAAGCATCTAAAAAAACGATGGAATTTAAAAAAAATAAAAAAATATTTAGTGTTTTTGTGTTTTTAATTTGGCTAATCAGGTGAAATTGGTGTGAGATAATTGAGTAAGGAATTTCCACTCCTGAGACGTATCTCAACCTATTTCGTAACAAGTTAATTTTTGTTTATTTCCTTTTGAATTATTTAATTTGTGAATTCTCTATAATACTGACTAAAATGGATCTTCATATACTCAGTTGACAGGTATTATCAATATGCATGGTAACATATGGCCATGAGCTGTAATTGAAAAGTTTGTAATATTCAGTGCTCTAGTTTAATTGGAGGAAGCATCTAAAAAAACGATGGAATTTAAAAAAAAAATGTGTATATTAAAAAAAAAACATCTGAGATCCGAGTAATTAAGCCCGAAATGGTATTTTAATACCTAGTGCCCTAAAACCAACTGGTTTGGGAGTCACTGGCCCAAAGCTCGCTACATGGATTGAAGATGTTATAAAAAAAAGAAAGAAAGATATCTGATATCCGAGTAATTAAGTCTGTAAGGGTGTCTTAACACCTAGTGCCCTAAAGCCAACTGGCTTGGGAGTCACTGACCTAAAGCTCGCTACATGGATTGAAGATATTGTAAAAAAAAAAAATCAGAAAAAAATTACATTGCTAAAAAATGTGTGAATTCTGATATAACTTTAGGACAAAAATATTACTCTTTTTTCAACTACACTTACGAATATTGTGGTCACAATGAGCTGATTAATACTTTGTTGGTTGTGTATATGGAGAATGATAAAAATAATCGGAGAATTTACTTATTTAGTAATTTAGAAAGAAAGAAAACAGTTATTAACTTGGATAAGAAATTTCACTTGTTTAGTCACTATCTTGTTTATTCTCTTTTCTTTTGTCTTTTGTGTGCATTAGATTGACTTTTGTGGTTATCGTCACTGTAAGCCCTCACGAGACTATAACTCGTCCACTAGGGACACCTAGGGGTTTAAAGGCTTGTTGCATACGCTAAATGCAACCGTGATCCCTACGAAAGTGGCTTAGTTTAATTTAGTTTCAGTTATTTATTTTATTTTATTTTGTTGTTTTTCTCGAGGACCAGCAAAATGTTAGGTTTAGGGGTGTGATAAGCGCACAATGATTTGATTAATACCTTATTGGTTGTGTATATGGAGAATGGTAAAAATAATTGGAGGATTTACTTATTTGGTAATTTTGAAAGAATGAAAACAGATGTTAACTTGGATAAGAGTTTCGCTTGTTTAGTCACTAACTTGTTTGATCTTTTTGCTTTTGTGTGCATTTGACATTTATGGTTATCGTCACTGTAAGCCCTCACGAGACTACAACTCGTCTACTAGAGACACATAGGGGTTTAAAGGCTTGTTGCATACGCTAAATACAATTGTGATCCCTACGAAAGTGGCTTAGTTAAATTTATTTTAAAGTTCTTTATTCTGTTTTATTGTTTTGCTCGAGGACTAGCAAAATGTTAGGTTTGGGGGTGTGATAAGCGGTAAATATATCACTATTTCCCGCCCCTTTTACTTAATATTTTGTATAGTTTCTTGAGTTTTTTGAATATTTTGATGTGTTTTGTGTATTTTGTAGATAAATAAAGTTTCAGGACTCACTGGAATCAAATCAGGGCCAAAACAGTGAAAAACGGAGTAAAAGGGTAAAATTTCCATTTCTGCGTCGCGACCGCTAACGTGCGCCGGACACGTGTCAACATCAGATAAATTTGCTATCATATGCACTTGCTAACATGCGCCAGATACGTGTCAACATCACAACAATTTTGCTAACATGCGCTGAACACGTGTCATCATCCCATGCTGCCAACACTACATATCATTGCTGACGTCTGCGTCACGACTGATCGGTGGTAAACACACACACGTTACGCAAGCGCACGTATCGCTCAAGTAGTATAAAATGTATCGATCCCACGAGGACTTAATACCTAAGCTATTAATTTATGAAGCTAAATGTCTACGAGTATCTAATTGACTGATTTTTGGTTGGATGGTGATTTTAAACTAAAGAAAAGTAATTAAAACAAAACAAAGATAGATTTTAAGTTTTAAACAATGATATGAAAATATCCAGGGTTGTGAATCCTTCCAATATCTTTTAAAGATGAAGTGATTATCTTATGTTTGTGCAATATATCGGTTTATTAACCTGGAACACGAAGTTATGTAAAAGCCTATTCTGATGGTCAGATGTAAATACCCAAAGTAACCCAATTAACTATATTCCTATGTTAATTAAGAAACTCTGAATTCATGAAGATTAAGTTCCAATTATGGCTACCCCGCCCGACAGGTATATTCCCATCCTGTAAGGAAATCTAACTATGAGACATTTATCCCAAGATGAGATCGTGAGCTATTGAGTCTATGGCTAAAACCTAAAATCCTTTTTCCAAGTTCATTTTAAGTTTACCAAATCAATCTTATTAATAGCTAGTTAATAAGAAGCATTAAGCTTAAGACTCAATAAATAAACTAATATACCACCCAAAACATACAATAACCACTTATAAAATGGTGATATTGGAATTCATCACAACCATAGATAATATTTTTAGTTACAAAACATACCTAAAATTACAAAATGCATAGTTAAACAAAATAACATAACATAAAATTAAAAAGTAAAAAGTAAAAAAAATTACAACAATAAAAGAAAATGCTGGAGTTAGTGGTTTCACTTTTAATACTTCAAATATAGATTAATCTCTTATCAATTAATCATTTCTTGAATTAATTATATTAAAACCGACCATATAGGCGGTGAATGTCATTTGTCCAAAGTCCAACCGACCATATAGGCGGTAACAAAATCATATAAACTGACAATATAG
Source organism: Zanthoxylum bungeanum (assembly GCA_019454045.1). NCBI lineage: Eukaryota > Viridiplantae > Streptophyta > Magnoliopsida > Sapindales > Rutaceae > Zanthoxylum > Zanthoxylum bungeanum. Next base: position 28,391 of record SKCR01038733.1, on the reverse strand, counting down.
GCGGTAACAATGTTAGCACCTAAACCGACTATATAGGCGGAAACTAAGTCCAATAATGTAAAACCGACCATATAGGCAGTTGCCTTGACTCCAACATTTTTATTGATCTCAGTACCGTTTTTCAAGGTGATGGCATGACATTGCTCCTTCCCCCGATTCCTTGGATTTGGATCTATGTTGCTAGGAAAGGTACCTTGTGGTCTGTAACTCTGAGCATTGGCTAGTTGTCCTATTTGATTTTCCAGTGCTTTTATAGATGTTGATTGGCTTTGATTGAATGCTGTTTGGGCTTGAAGCATAGCATCGTATTTGGCTTCTTGCTTTTTGAACATCTCTGCAAGCAATTCTTTTATTTCTTGTTCTATTTCATACTCATGGCCTTTGTTTTGCTGTTAGAATCCGGACGGTGGATTGTTCTTTTGCCCTGAATTGTTGCTCCATGTAAAATTGGGATGATTCCTCCACCATGAGTTGTAGGTATTGGAATATGGATTGTTTCTTTGTCTATTGAAATTATTGACATAATTCACCATCTCATCATGTTGGTTTGCCTCTGGTACTCATTCATATGGTGAACTTATGGCACCGCGATGTTTACAACTTGCGTGCTAAGTATTTCTACATCTGCTCCAGCTTGGCATTCATTGCTGTGTTGGCTCCGACTTCGTGGTTTCCTGCTATACGTTGGATCATGCTCATTTCTGCTGGCCACAAGATTTATTGTTGGCCATTTCTTCAATTAGGTCTCAGGCATGATTATCTCCTTTTGCCATTAAAGCTCCTCCAGTAGCAGAATCAATTGTAGTTCTCATCAGTCCAGAAAGTCCATAGTAGAAGGTTTGGACTTGTAGCCACTTTGCAATCTCATGGTGAGGACATTCCGAAGTAATTCCTTATATCTTTCCCAAGCTTCGCAGATGAATTCTGAGTCATGTTGTACAAAGGATGTGATGTCATTCCTCAGCTTTGCAGTTCTGGCTGGGGGAAAGTACTTTGTAAGGAATTTGGTGGCTAGAGTGTTCCAAGTTGTGATGGAACCTGCTGGTAGTGAATGTAGCCAAGCATTAGCTCTGTCTTTCAAATAATATGGAAACACACGTAGTCTCATTGCTTCTTCTGCCGCTCGGTTGTAATTGAATATGCCACAAACTTCCAGGAAGTTGCTGATGTGGGCATTAGGATCTTCAGTTGCATTCCCCCCAAACCGAACTGATTTATGTATCATTTCAATGTATGTTTTGATGTCACACGCATTTGCTGGTAAGAGAGGAAGTACAATACATGAAATGAAGCCGTCAACCACCGGAATAGTTCTGTCTCGAATAGGAATTGGTGGTGCAACCTCCCAAGGTTCAGGTTCCATGTTGATCAGTGCTTCTTGGCCTTCACGCCTTTCCATTCTCAACTGTCTGATGGTTCTTTCAATTTCTGGGTCAAACGGTCGGATTTCAAAGCTTCTGGTTCATCTCCTGTAGTGTCTGAGAACCTGAAACACAAGAAAGCAAAAATAATAAGTAAAAAGAAATTAGACACAAGTAACGTATCTTACCCCAAAATTAATAGTACAAGATAAATAAGTCCCCGACAACGGTGCCAAAAACTTGATCGGTGAAATCACTCACGTAACGCAAGCGTACATATTGCTCAAGTAGTATAAAATGTATCGATCCCACGAGGACTTAATACCTTATCTATTAATTTATGACATTAAATGTTTACGAGTATCTAATAGATTGGTTGTTGATTGGTTGGTGATTTTTGTCTGAAAACTAGTAAATAAAAACAGTGCGAAAGTAAACTAAAGGAAAATTTAATATTATAAAACTATCTATTGTTGTGAATCCTTCCAATATCTTTCAAAGATGAAGTGGTTATCTCATGTTTGTGTAATATATTGGTTTATTAACCTGGAACACTAAATTATGCAAAAGCCTCTTCCGATGGTCAGATGCAAATACCCAGTGTAACCCAATTAATCATATTCCTATGTTAACCAAGTTATCTGAATTCATTAAGATTAAGTTCCAATTATGGCTACCCCCGCCCGACAGGTATATTCCTATCCTGTAAGGAAATCTATTAAGGGTTATCTATCTTTAAGTGAGATCGTGAGCTATTGAGTCTAAGGCTGAAACTAAAATCCTTTTTCCAAGTTCATTTTAAGTTTACCAAATTAATTTTATTAATGGCCAGTTAACAAGAAGCATTAAGACTAAGGCTCAATAAATAAACTTTTATACTACCCAAATCATAAAATAACCCTTATAAGCCGGTGATATTGGAATTCATCATAACCCCAGATATGGTATTTAGTTACAACACATATCTAGGACTATTATAAATTTAATAAAAGAAAATGACATAAAGTAAAACTTGAAATTAAAAAGATAAAATAAATAATAAAGAAAATTCTGGGGTTAGAGGATCCACTTTTATTACTTCTAATTTATTTATTTTTTTGGAAAAGATATTACTTCTAATTTAGATATCTCACTTATTATAATATATAAACTTTGCATGACATTACCAACCGACCATATAGGCGGTATTCTGATTAAGTCAAATTTATGATTAATTCCAACCGATCATAAAGGCGGTATCCAATTTAGTAAGGTTAAAATCAATTTAATTAAGTCCAACCGACCATAAAGGCGGTATCTCATTAAGTCAGGTTTTAAAATAGTTTATATATTATAATTAAGGGAGATTAATCTAAATATTAGTAATAAAAGCTTTATCCTTCACCTCAGCAGAGGGGAGTTACCTCATCATACTGAAAAGTAAAATAAAGACTGAAAAGTAAAATAAAGAAAGAACTATTGCGTAAAATAAAAAAATTAAATACAGAAAGCTGTAAATAAACAAACAAGATACAATCTTTTTAGTATTCTTAAGGAAATCCCCAGAAGAAGGTATGAATTGGAATTCTGATTTCGGCCTCAATTTATAGGTAAATTTTGATCCCACGCGTCGCGACGCGTAGAACATTGCACGTCTTGACGCGCCGTAGATTGACGACACGTGGTACGTGCTTTGCTGAGATGATGACACGTGGCAGGCGACTGTCTTGCGACTAAATTATTAGCTCGGCGTCGCGATACGTGAAGTTGTGCGCATCGCGACACTGACGTTAGCAATGACATGTAGTGTTAGCGCATGGGATGATGACACGTGTCCGGCGCATATTAGCAAAATTGATGTGATGATGACACGTATCTGGCGCATGTTAGCAAATGTGTATGATAGCAATTTTATCTATATTGACACGTGTCCGGTGCATGTTAGCGGTCCCGACACAGAAGTGTTACGCCTCGCGATGCATAAATGACAATTTTTCCATTTTGCTTCGTTTTTCGTTGTTTTGGCCATGATTTGATTCCAGTGAGTGCTGAAACCTTATTTATCTAGAAAATACACAAAAAAAAATCAAAATATTCACAAAACTCAAGAAACTATACAAAATATTAAGTAAAAGGGGCGGGAAATAGTGACATATTTACCGCTTATCAACGTACTCTGGTTTAGAACCAACACTAGTACCGCAAAACACACAGATATTAACAACTCGTCTTCTTGAAGTTGCTTCCAATTTTTTTTTTTTTTTGTATTTCTTTCTCAAATCTGGATGTCTTCAAGAGTGCAATAACGAGCTGAATTTATTGAACCTGAAACAGGGTGAGTAAAAATAGGACTAGTACCTGGCAGATGACAATTATTAGTTAAACAGTAAAATAAATCATCAAAGTCAAAAAGTCTGGATCCTGTCAGAGAAAATAAAAGTAAATAACAAAAGAAATCATAATTATTAGTTAAAGACAAAGAGATAATAATATTTACAAGAAGTAACCGCTTGATTGACATCTATGCGTCAGGGACAAGCTTCCCATCCAATTTTCTTATAAATTGGAAAACATGGTCTTTTAAAGTCAGATTCCCGAGACTTAATTTTTGTCTTTCTTTTCAAAATTGTGCATGTAACATGCGACTGCGTGATACACATATCCACTGGGATGCGTCTCAAGAGTCAAAGATATGTCATCCAAAGACTTCTTACTCATGCCATCCCTAATGAATTTAATTTTATCTTCGCGGTTATCAGACACCATTCCTTAAGAACAACAACGAGTATTACATGTCATGCGTGCACATTTATAGCAAACACCTAATCTTTTAGCTATTATTTTCTTAGCATATGTGCTTTTTCCTAAACCAGACAGAAATGAAACAAAAGAGTCAGAAGACTCACCTGCCAATCAGACCTGTGCTTCAATAATCCAACGAATGTCATTAGGAATACCTTTGATCATCAGAAGTCTCATTTGTTCCATGCGAGCTTTGTAGACTTTCATCAGAGTGTTTTGATGGAGAGAAGGAAATTGCTTGAGAACGTCTTCTATCCTGAAATGTGACTTTACGTACAAAAATTAAACACAAAAAAATAAAAACACACCAAATCTTAATATATACACAAATTGCATGGGTTGCCTCCCTGCTAGCGCTAATTTTTACGTCGTCAGCTAGACATGACTGCCCGAACGTTAGGTTGGATCTAAAAGTGTGACACTTTATTTTTGTTGCTCAAATAATTCTCCCCAGTAGTGCTTGACACGCTTGCTGTTAACTTTGAATGTTTTATTGGAGTTGGGATCAAGTAGCTCAACGGCTCTATCTGGTAAAACTTGGGTGATTAAGAGTGGACCTGACCACCTTGATTTTAACTTCCCAGGGAAAAGTTTCAACCTTGATTTGTTTAACACTGCCCGCTGCCCCGGTTCCAGTTGTATGCGCACTAACTTCTCATCATGCCTCTTCTTGGCCTTTTCTTTGTACAGTTTGGCATTCTCAAAAGGCTGTATGTAAAATTCCTCCAATTCGTTGAATTAGTGGAGTCGTTTCTGTCATGTTGCTTGTAGATCAAGATTTAACTTCTTCAGTGTGATGTACGCTTTATCTTCAAGCTCCAAAGGCAGATTGCATGCTTTAAGATTATTAGTGGAACTTTGCATTGCATCAAAGTTTTGGATGGTACTATCTGTCACATCAAGTCTGAAACATTCCTCAAACTTTTCATTATTCGGGAATTCCATGGCTTTGAAAACATTGAATGTCACTTCTTGGTAATGTACCCTCATGGTTAGTTTATCTTTTTGTACATTAATAATGGCTCGACCTGTAGTCAAGAATGGTCTCCCGAGGATGATGGGCACGTCTTCTTCTTCCTCCATGTCAAGGACAATAAAATCTGCTTGGAAAATGAATTTGTCAACTTTGACAAGCACATCTTCAACTACACCTCTCAGAAATGTGAGCGTTCTATCAGCGAGTTGCAAAGAGATTGAGGTGGGCTTTGCTTCTCCAATTTGCAGTTTCATGTAAATGAAAAAAGACATCAAATTAATACTAGCACCTAAATCAAACAAAACCTTACCGAAGTTATGTTCTCCTATGGTGCAATGGATAATGAAACTACTAGGATCTTTCCACTTTGAGGGAAGCTTCCTCTGAATGATGGCGGTTCATTCTTCTATCAATGCTATTATCTCGTAATCTCCCAATCTTAATTTCTGTGACAGAATATCTTTCATGAATTTCACATAGCTGGGCATTTGTTCCAATGCTTCTACAAATGGAATATTGATATGTAGCTTTTTGAAGATCTCCATAAATCGAGCAAACTGCTTGTCCAGTTTGTTTTTTTGGAGACGCTGTGGAAAAATGTGGAGCTGGAGTAAATCTTTCCGATCTTTTTCTTTTGCTTCTCTTTCCTCCATCTGTGGATCTGCCTTTCTGATTTCTTTTGGAACTTCCTCAGCAGTTGCCTTGACTCCAACATCTTTGTTGATCTCAATACCGCTTTTCAAAGTGATGACATGACATTGCTCATTCCCCATGTTCCTTGGATTTGGTTCTGTGTTGCTAGGAAGGGTTCCTTGCGGTCTGTAACTCTGAGCATTGGCCAGTTGTCCTATTTGATTATCCAGTGTCTTTATAGAAGCAGTTAGGCTTTGATTCAATGCTGATTAGGCTTGAAATATAGCTTCATTTGATGCTGCTTGATTTTGAATTAATGCTGCTTGATTTTGAAACATAACATCATATTTGGCTTCTTATTTTTTCATCTGGGCAAGCAAATCTTCTATTGCTAGATTTTTTTCATACTTCTGGCCCTTTTTCTACTGTTAGAATCCTGGTGGTGGATTGTTCATTTGCCCTGAATTGTTGCTCCATGCGAAATTGGGATGATTCCTCCACCCTGGGTACAAAGGATGTGATGTCATTCCTCAGCTTTGCTGTTCTGGATGGGGGAAAGTACTTTGTAAGGAATTTGGTGGCAAGAGTGTTCCAAGTTGTGATGGAACCTGCTGGTAGTGAATGTAGCCAAGCCTTAACTCTGTCTTTCATTGAATATGGGAAAACACGGAGTCTCATTGCTTCTTCAGCCGCTCGGTTGTAATTGAATGTGCCGTAAACTTCCAGGAAGTTGCTGATGTGGGCATTAGGATCTTCAGTTGCATTCCCCCAAACTAAATTGATTGTTGTATCATCTGAATGCATGTTTTGATGTCACACGCATTTGCTGGTAAGAGAGGAAGTACAATACATGAAATGAAGCCGTCAACCACCGGAATAGTTATGTCTCGAATAGAAATTGGTGGTGCAACCTCCAAAGGTTCAGGTTCCATGTTGATAAGTGATTCTTGGCCTTCACGACTTTCCATTCTCAACTGTCTGATGGTTCTTTCAATTTCTGGGTCAAGCAGACGAATTTCAAAGCTTCGGGTTCTTCTCATGTAGTGTATGAGAACCTGAAACATAAGAAAACAAAAATAATAATTAAAAATAAATTAGACACAAGTAAATATATCTAACCCCAAAATTAATAGTAAAAGATAAATAAGTCCCCAGAAACGACACCAAAAACTTGATCGGTGGTAAACACACACGTTACGTAAGCACACATATCGTTCAAGTAGTATAAAATGTATCGATCCCACGAGGACTTTATGCCTTTGCTATTAATTTATTGAAGTTGAAATTCTACGAGTATCTAATTAATTGATTGTTGTTTGATTGGTGACGTTTTCTGAAGACAAGTAATTAAAATAGTGCGAAAGTGAATTAAAGGAAAATCAATATTATAAAACTATCTAGAGTTGTTAATCCTTCCAATATCTTTTAAAGATGAAGTGGTTATCTCATGTTTGTGTAATATATCGGTTCATTAACCTGGAACACAAAGTTATGCAAAAGTCTCTGTCTATGGTCAGATGCAAACACCCAAATAACCCAAATAATCATATGTCTATATTAATCAAGTTGCATGAATTCATTAAGATTAAGTTCCAATTGTGGTTACCTCTGCCCGACAGGTATATGTCTATCCTGGAAGGAAATCTACTAAAGGGTCACCATGCCCTAAGGTGAGATCGTGAGCTATTGAGTCTAAGGATGAAACCTAAAATTCCTTCGTCAACTTTATTTTAAGTTTACCAAATCAATCTTATTAATGGCCAGTTAACAAGAAACATTAAGCTTAAGACTCAATAAATAAACCTTTATATTACCCAAGACACAAAATAACTACTTATAAAATGGTGATATTGGAATTCATCACAACCATAGATAAAAGGTTTAGTTACCATACATATCTAGGAATATTAAAGACATAAATAAAGTAAATGACATAAAGTAAAGCTTGGAAATTAAAAAGATAAATTAATAATAAAAGAAAATACTGGGGGTTAGAGGATCCACTTTTATTACTTCTAATTTAGATATCTCACTTATTATAATATATAAACTTTGCATGACATTACCAACCGACCATATAGGCGGTATTCTAATTAAGTCAAATTTATGATTAATTCCAACCGATCATAAATGCGGTATCCAATTTAGTCAGGTTAAAATCAATTTAATTAAGTCCAACCGACCATAAAGGCGGTATCTCATTAAGTCAGGTTTTAAAATAGTTTATATATTATAATTAAGGGAGATTCATCTAAATATTAGTAATAAAAGCTTTATCCTTCACCTCAGCAGAGGGGAGTTACCTCCTCATACTGAAAAGTAAAATAAAGAAAGAACTATTGCATAAAATAAAAATTAAATACAAGAAAGCTATAAATAAATAAACAAGATACAATCTTCTTAGTATTCTTAAGAAATTCCCCTGAAGAAGGTATATAGAAAATATTCTGAATTACGCTTCAATTTATAGGCATCCAAAACGGCATCATACCATCAAAATTCCACAATCTAAGTTTTGGGTCAAGATTTCCTTACCTCATTTCACTTGATTGTCTTCACAACTCAAGTCTTTTAGGCTTGATATTCTTCTTCCTAGCTTGTAGTGAGTTGGTTTACATTTATTTCCATTTGATTTTGGGTGGGAAATGACTTTCATTCTTCCATCCCTTCTTTTCTTTCTTCTTCTTTCTCCCATCACGTTTCTCTCATTCTCAAAATATTAGGGATACTTGAATAGTGTCCCCTTTTTATACTAGGGGCTAATTGTAGATGATTTAAATGAAGAAAAGTTTAGAAACTTTTAGAAACTTTGAGAATTCTCTAGATTAGTCCCCGGGGGTACTATTCATCCAAATTTTTTAGCTATATTTTTTACCCGATTCTCGTTCGAAGTTAGAAAAATGTCCAACATGGAAGTTGTAGGTCTCGATTTTACCTTTCTGAAGATATAAGATTCATAAAAATCAGAGATCGTATGAAGAAGTTATGGTCCACATACCATTGGTTATCCGAATTTAATCTTGGAATGAATTCTGTATCGGAAATGCGAGGAATTTATCGAATGTCCGAAAATTCGTTTCATGAGCACATACATGCTTGAACATGATTTACATCATGTATTATGTCATCCATAACTTAATAGTCATCGGGATTACCGGGGTGTTACAGCTTGGAATTACTTGGGTTAGTAACTCACATCTTAATCTTCATTATTCTTAGGGGTGAGCAAAACTGGTTTCGATTCCGGTTCCGAATGGAATCGGAACCTACCAGGAAAAAATCAGTTCCTAATTAAGTGGAACTAGAACCTACCCAATTGAATAGGGTACCCTATTAACTGGTTCTAATTCGGTTCGGCGTGGAGCTTGAACCTACCCAATTAAATAGGGTACCCTATTAATCGGTTCTGCATGGAATTGGAACCTACCCAATTAAATAGGGTACCATATTAATCGGTTCCAATTTGGTTCCGACCTGGTTCTGATTTACCCTATTTATTTTTTATTGTCAAACTTTGAAAATACAATTATTTCTCACTTGAATATTGCATAATATTCTTGGCAACTGTCCATACATAAATAAAAAAATAAATAAAATTACATATTACATAATATTTTTGACTCAATATATAATATTCTTGTAGGAAGCGCCTCAGTTTTAATTGGGTTATGAAATCAGATTTTAATTGGATTATGAAATTGGATTTAAATTGGCTTTTAATTCGAGTTATGAAATTGAGTTTAAATTGGGTTTTAAAACTGATTATGCATTTGGGTTTAATTTAGCTTAAATTTGGGTTATGAAATTGAGTTTAAATTGAGCTTTAATTTGGGTTATGAAATTGGGTTTAAATTGGGTTTTAAAACTGGTTATGAAATTGAGTTTGGATTGGGTTTTAATTTGGTTCCGAAATCGATTCTAAATTCGGTTCCCAAAACAGGTTCTGGTGCCGTCCATGATAGAACCGGAACCAGACCGTTTAAATTCGGTTCTTCCATTTTGGAACCGGAATCGGTTCGGTTTCAACCGGTTCCGATTCCAAATCCGAAAGATCGATCCGGTTCTAACCGGTTTCAGGTAGAACTGGAACCGGTGCTCAGCCTTAATTATCCTTTGTGTGAGTTCCCAAGTTGTGTTGTAAATTTCTAATCTTAAACACTTGTTGTTTTAAAATCCCTTGTTGAATGAGGATACTCAAAATGGTGGATTTGTGTAAAGATTTAAGAGTGAATTTATGGACAAAACTTTTGGTGTTGTGTAAAGGTTTAGAGTGAACCTATGAACAAAACTCTTGGTTTGTGAGTGAGCCACGGAAAACTCTCGGTGTAAAGTGTGAGATCACTTTTGAATAGCGGAAAGTTTCAAACGTGGCTTGGAGGAGTGAACGTATGCAAAGAGTTGACCGAACCACTATAAACTACGGTGTCAATTTTTCTATCCCTTTCTCTTTTATTTATCACAAGTTTCATATTGTATTTCCATATTCTTAACAAAACTTGCCTTTGGGAATTAATTGTTGAGTTTATTAATTGTAAAAATTGAACACTAAGCTTAATTGGTAAAATTATTAATTAAGTGGCTTAAAATTGACAAGATTTTTAATTGCGTATTATTTTGTTATGTACCCAATCACCCCTCTTGGGTATAGTATTTGTTGTTTAAGTGTGCTCATAGGTAATTTCAAATTAAAAAAAAAAAAAGAAGACAATAAAAAAGAGGATTGCATTTAAATTGCAGATGATTGAACACGTCCTCAATCTTTTTCCCATTCAATACACTACATGGATAACACAACAAAAATCAAGTTATAGTATCCAAATAACATGTGAAGGTCTTCTAGACATTCACTATACAGACAGAATATAAACTCAACTAGCACATAACATAACTGAAAGTCTGCTAGCATTTGAACCACAGCAGCACTACAGCAAATTATGTTACGTAAATGAATGTTACAATTCTTTTTGGTAACATTGTGGAGTCTTAATTACAACAAAGAATAAATTTGAGGGCACATTAAACATCATTGTTGTTTTGTATATACAGGGTGATTCAGAAGATGTTCAGCCATGAGTCTAAGATGTTAATTACCATTCCCAACCCTGAGAAATTTGCAGCGAATGACGTTTCTCAAATCGCCTTCCACCTCATCTCAACATGAACAGCTCCATTTTTTGAATTAATCAAATGGTACCTTTCTTTCATTCGTCCATTGTGGACTACATCGTGCAGGTTTATATCCACATATCCCAGTGACTCCTAAATAAATCAGCAATGTTTCATTATGAATTAATAGAGTAGGGCAATACGAAATTGAAAAGAAACTAAATGAGTACTTTATACCAACCTTTGGTCGGAGTCTTAAGCCTGTCCGCTTGCTCTTGATTTCAATGTGGATCTTCTCATTCAAAGGAGCCTCTTCGAGTACAAACTGGAATTCTTCGTTCCAACATGGATCCCGACATTTCTTGATTATCTTGATAAAAGAACATTTATATTTCTGATGAATAACAACAATGCATTTTATGTAACTTAGACATTAAGAAACTTAAATGGGGATTGAGATACCTTCGTTTTCTTCTGTTCTCCTCTGCATATGATCACAGTATAAGGATTGGTGTGATGCTTCCCCTCGACATCTTGAGCTCCCTGTACCATCACCAATAACAATCCGGCTCCTAAGTAAACACATTCAGTTTCCCTTCGAACTTCAGTTTCCTTCCTCACAAGTCTGTCTAACGGACCACTAAATCTTTTACTTTCTTCTTTGAAATGACTAAATGTCAACTCTACCACAAGTTTACCTCTCCATTTATTGTTTTGAGGATCATTAGGATTTGTGTTCTTGACCAAATCAAGCGTTAACTCTTTTGTCTCATTTGGAGTAAGTGATCTCAGTGGAACAACCTGCATTCCCAATTTGTCATGTATTCCAACCTGTGAATCCAAAACTGATTTATCTTAACTCGCATGCAACATGTTATCAACAAAAATTAGCCTCGAGAAAACAGAAAAATCGACTACAAAGATAATAATAAATGGTAATTGGAAAGAAATAAGACAATTATAAATATTTCTGGATACTTAAAATTATAAAAGATATGCATTTATATATGCATTACATCAAGTTAAATATAGAAACTAAATATACTAATAATCATTAGGATTATATAATCATATCTCAATTATTATGTAACAATATCTTAGAGATATGTAGAATCATAATCATATCTTTGGATGATTATGATTATGATTCTAACAATATCTTATGGATTCTAACAATATCTCACGGATTCTAACACTCTCCCTCAAGCTGGAGCATACGTATCATATGCATCAAGCTTATTACAAATGAAACCAGCACAAGAACCACAGAGAGACTAGGGTGTTTAAACATCGCTGGAGAATGCACAGCAGAAACATATATGGTGACTTGGATGTTTTAACGTTAGTGGAGAATGCACGACGAGAACAAATGTGGAGGTTTGGATGGTTTAACATTGCTGGAAAATGCACAGCGGAAAAATTTTAAACTATTACAGAATAGCTCAAAACATCTAAAAGAAAACTTGCTAAATCACCCCATGACAAAATCCCGAAAAAAGATCAGGTGTGGAACTTGATGCGAATAAGGGACAAATAACCGATAAAAACTGAGCATTTCGTCGTCATTGGTATTGCCGAAGAAGATGCGGCCTGTTAGGCTTAAGCGCATATAATGGCACGTGTTCCCCACGTGTCGGCTTGAACAATGACTCTAAAAGAGAGAAACCAGAACGCATAGAAAGATCGGCTCTGATACCATGTAAAGAAATAAGACAATTACAAATATTTCTGGATACTTAGAATTACAAAAGATATGCCTTTATATAGACATTACATCAAGTTAAATATAGACACTAAATATATTAATAATCATTAGGATTACATAATCATATCTCAATGATTATGTAACAATATCTTAGAGGTATGTAGAATCATAATCATATCTTTGGATGATTATGATTATGATTCTAACAATATCTTAGGGATTTTAACAATATCTTATAGATTCTAACAGTGATAATAATTTCTTTTCAAGTAGTACCTTTTCCCAGTCATAGACATGTAACTGAAGAACTTGGGACTGGGGGTCCTTTACTGTAAGCTTGAAGTCCTCATTCCATTCAGGGTTCAAAGTCTTCATCTTAATAGAAGTCTTCTTTGCTGGGATCCTTTCCCCGCTTAAACTGAGTTTAACATAGGGATCAGAAGCTCCAAACATATCCATCTTTAAGAGTTTTATTGCTCGAATAACCTTTACAAGCAGTATGCCCACGGGCTTCTTCATGGCCCCTCTATGGACAAAAGAAAGAATTGAACAAAAAATGTCATGGTAACTTCTACTACAGGTAAAATTTTTATTAAGGTTGGGATTAAGACTTCGAGTACACATTAATCCGTTACTAAGCTGCATTGTATGGATATAAACTTACACTGAATCATCAAGAATTGGTATTTCAAGAGTTTGAGGCCAAAGATAGAGGGCAGCAATTTGTTTTCTTATAGCTTCCTGCATTGCAACCAAGTAATAATTACACACAGGTAACCCAGGACACATTCTACATGTGTTTCCAGATTCAATTATATTTGATAAGACTCACAGGATGCAAGAATTTACTAAACATAACACAAGTAGTTTGCTACACTAAGAATTTTAAGTTATGAGATCCTATTTTGCATCTTTTGTTGTGATAATTAATATTTCAAATAAAAATTGACAGTATCTCAATAACATTTGTGTCAAATGCAATCTTGGACATTCGGAAGCTTTTTCTGGAAAAGGAAGAGCACTGAAATGACTAAATCCACCACTAGGTTTTGGTATATTGAGGAAGGTGCTTGTTCTCTCTATCTTACCAATTAATCAGCATTTTGCAAATAGAGATTAATATTCACATGTTAGCCAGCCCCTTTGAAGTGAAGAACTGTATAGCCATCATGGCTTTTCTTGTGAAGCAACATTAACTATAAAAAAAAATAATATGACTATATCTACCAGACATTTGGATATCATTCAAAAAAGCCAAATGAAAAGAATAAACAAGTAGACAAGTAGGTGGGATTCCTCATTATTTTCTAGTTAAGGTCGAATGAGTAGATAAGAACTTGTTCTCAATTTAATCACTGTGTTTGCAAATGTCAACCAAAATCTAAAAAATCTCAAGATAAATTAGACAATTTCCCAATAAAATGCGCTTAGAACTTATAAAGTTTTGCTGTCGTTAATGAATTCATTTTGCATCTTGTTTTGTGATATTTCATATTTCAAACAAAAACTGCCAGTATCTCAGTAACAATTGCATCAAATGCAAACTTGGACATTTGAAAGCATTTTCCGGAAAAGGCAGAGCACTGAAACTACTAAATCCACCACTAGGTTTTTGTACATTGAGATTTCGGTTCCAACCAATTAATAGCATTTCACAAATAGTGATTAACATGCACATCTTAGCCACATTCCAAATGAAGAACTTTATATGGTCATGGCTTTTCTTGTGAAGCAACAATAATTAAAAAAGAATATATATGACTATATTTACCAGATATTTGGACATCATTCAAAAAAGTCAACTGAAGAAAATAAACAAAGTGGACAAGTAGGTGGGATTCCTCATTATATTCTAGTTAAGATTGAATTAGTAGTTAAGAACTTGTTCTCAATTGTTGTATTCACATGACCTGTTTTGCAAACATTAAACAATTGATCCCAATAGAATAATTAGAAATTAAAGTCTTAACTTATACAGTTGTTGTGTTGTAATTATATAGTCAATTCATTGCACAAAAGTTATAGATGTCCTAACTAAAGCCATAAACAGATAGTGGAAGAGAGGACACCTGAACATATTGGTACAATCCTGGGATTGCCATTATATCACCTCCTACTAACTTCAGTCCAAAGTCAACTTCTGGCTGCATATAAATTAATACATGTTCATCCAAGCTATCACACAAGTGTTACTCAAACATTATCGGAAGCTCAGGACTTGGCGAAAGTTAAAAGAGTATCTGTCAAGTTTGTCAATGTTTTGGGCAACCACTTACCTTCTCCATCAAAGATACGGCTATGCTAGCAAAACAAGGGAATGCTGGCACAAGAGGTTTCAAAACTATCCGAGGTGCTGCACATATTTGTACATCCAAAAGCTGACAACAAGTGTGAACAAATTTTTTAAAGAGAGCACTTATCCAAGCATTAATATAAATAAGGCAACTTCAGCGCACAAGTATAAATAATATCAGTTAGTCCTAGTTGATTACTTGACCTAAAATGATGTCATGATACAATGAAGAAAAAGAAAATAACTCACAGAGAGTTGACTCAGCTACTAATTCATTTTATTTAATGTCAACAAAGACAAGTTGACTTACTTATAATGCCAATATATAAAAGAAGTTGTGTCAAAGCCATTAAAATCATGATGGAAGAACTTCAATTTTTTAAAAATGTCTCCAAAAACCCTTTTAAAATATTGTAAAGTGATGGCTTAAGATAGGGATTAGGAGCTCTTCTAACCTGTACTGTGATTTGCAGAGAGAAGAATTTCAACGCCAATGTTATGTCAGGATTTCCTGCCCATCTAACTGCAGGCTCAAGTATTAGTTCATCGTCATTAGTTTCGCATACCTTGATACCTGCCATTTTGATGAATACGATCAATCTATAAACCAAAGAACTGAATTAATAAACATACAGTTTGCATATTTTGTGTCTCATTGACAATATGTCTAGCTGCTTGGATGTTGCTCAAATGTAGGAAACGTACTTACCATGAATTAGCGGAGGAAGAGTTCCAAGAGTCATAGTCTTAAAATCTATTGATCTTATGCAATACTTGTCAATGTACTGTGCAAATATAGCCTCCATATTGCTTCTTACAGTACTACATATCGCCTGCAACAATATTGTAAACTCAAGCCTTAACCAAACCAATCATATAGCTAATTATATAATAATGCCAGTAGTGATAAAACAATATGGCTTGTGAATTTCGATTACCTTATCAAGGCGAGGCCACAAATAAGATAAAAACTTGTTGAACCAATCAATCTGCACAGGTATACAAGTAAAACAATTTGCATTGAGGACCTTCAAGGATTTTATAATGAAGTGCAACCAACAACAATCTAATTACTCACACGATCATAATCCGGCTGCTTCACCCACATAGGTATTTCAGGAAAAACATCAACCAGAGAGCTTGTATCAAACTCATGAACTGGTCGAATTATCGGATCCTGAAAAATGTAGGCTTCAAATTTTAATTATAAACATCACAAACAAGCATCTAGAAATCATTTGGGGTTCCATGCAAAGAACTACATATTCACATCACATAAATTCATGAAACCAATGCTGCTAAAGGCGCCAACTAACAAGCCTAAGCGCGTGCTTGGGCGGGTTTTTCAAACAACCGATTAGGCGGCTATAAGTGGCGGTTAGGTATTTTAAATTTTGACTTTATAAATAGATAAATTTTTTATGTTTTATTAGTCAGCCCGCCTTTTGACTAGTCAAAGGCGGCACCATGAATTAGCAGGTTGAATTACAAAAATACCTTACCTTAGCTATTACCTTTGACAGGCATCAAACCAAATATTAGTAATTACATAACACACTTAATTAGCATCCATTAACAACACAGTGATGAAAAATGTATCATAATAATAAACATTAAACAAAAATATAAAGATCAAACAAATGATAATTAAAAATATTTACCTTAATCTCTGTTGGCTCGGAGTATATGAATATGAAAAAACCAAATAAAAGACCTATTGGAATTCCAATTCCGAAGCCAAATATTCCCAGTAAAAAACCCACCAACCCCATTATCTTTGAATTCAAAACACAAGTTTTAATGAATTTCAATTTTTAAGAAATAAAAAATCAAAAAAATCAAAAGTTCATAGGCTTTTTAATAATAGGAAAGATTATCAAAATGGATTAACAAATTAAAAATAGTAATAAAATTAAATGGTATAATAAAAGCAGAAAAACAAAAACAAAAACTGAAAAAGATAAACAGAAACGCAACGCAGAGGCGGGGAGCGCGTTAGAAACTGCCAAAATAGAGTATCGTTGCCCAATCCACATGGACAACATTGAGCCCACTTTTGATGTTTGAAATTACTATATCGCCCTCGTTAGGAACCGAAATGCACAGCCACGTCGGATGTCCATAAAATGAGTAATTCTTTGGTGCAACGGAGGATTTTCTCCCATAAAAGAGTGAATCGAATTCGAGATTGTTCCGTACATGAGTGGCGTGACGCGGTGGCTGGGAAAGTGGACACGTGTCCATGCTAGAACCTAAGTACATAACGGTATACCACATCATGATTATTAAATGTGTTTACTTGAGAGATTTCAGAATGAGAAATATGAATTATTTCAAATAAAAATATTTATTTTCCAAAATTGAATGAAAATGATAATGGAAGTGGGTGTAGGGTCCACACATTTAGGAGTTGCGAATGGGAAACAACCAATAAGGTAGGGGTCGACACACAAGTGTGGCTCTAAATTTTAGAGATTTATACGAGTTTCTAAAATTTGTGACTTCCTATTATTTTTTTGGCTTTTTTAACAATAGATATTAACTTATCTTACATCTGGAGCCCCCAATTTTTGCCTAAATTTAAAGTATCTAACAATTTACATGTGTGGGTTGTCCTCAAAGCCGCCTATATGGACACGGATAAAGTCAAAAAAACTAAAATCGCGTAAGATTGGTCAGTTTTCTGATTTGACTTGAACCGATCCGAGTTTTATAATTAAAATTATTATAATCTCTAGATATTAATTTTAAGTGTGTTCTAATTTAAATAAGTGAAGGTGTAGAAACTCACTTTCACAACAATCTGGATATGTAGTTGAAACGTGATGAACAATGGTGGTGTACCTGCAAAAGATACTCAAACGTTCAAGTCAGAGGTGACATATTTAAGAAGAATGAGAGAAAGAATTGTTTGTGAAATAAGCTCTACAGATAATAGAATCAAAGTATAATTCAGAAGTTGATAAAAAAAAATACTTTCTTATTCTTTGATTATCGAAAAGGTCGATCCCTTGTTATAGAGATTCTCGTCTTATTTGTAATACTTTGTTACAAGAAAAATAAATTGACAGCGGTTTCATTCCATCCACGTTTCCCACTAACTGGCATGCTCCCTAGAATCTTGGAACTTTCCTATTCTGGGCGGTTGTCCAACTTAGAGAGCGGAAAGTAATTAATTTGTTATCTCATTCTTTGTTTAGAAGATTCCTGTCATTCAAGAAGTTGATATGTAACAATCGGAAATCTCAACTACTGTTACATTGTGGGACGAGTGTCATATAACATAAATTATATTTGGACATATATACACTCATGAAATGACTTTTGGGACAATCGGTAAATTCTTCGAGATTCTGGTACGAGATGGTACGATGTTCCACTCCGGACAGCTCATGGTATTTGGGCCATAACTTTCTCATACGAACTCCGATTTTTATGAATTTTATATCGTCTGAAAGCTAAGATCGAGTTCTGCGTTGAATAGTTTTCCAAATTCGAATCAGAAGAACGTCAAAAACCATGAATACAGAGGCCACAATAGTAAATTTGGGAATAAGCTAGAATAGTGTGATGTGGCAAAATGTGGACCATTCAATTGCAAACAAAAATCATCTCTATGCACTATAAATAGAAAACACTATTCATCATCTTCTTTTTCCCATAAGGCACGAATTTGACTCCCAAATAACCTCAAAAATTCTTCATTTTCTCATGCCAAAGGTGAAGGAAAATTGATGATTCCAAGATTCTCTCATGTAAAGTAAGCTCTTTATTCCCTTCATTTCTTTATTTTTTTTTTTCAATTTTGAGCAAAGAATATAAAGCCCCAAATTCGCACCTTATAAATCCTAGGATTTGGAATTTCTAAATTGGCTTTAATTGAGTTGCTAGAATATATTTTGGAAAGTATCATGCTAGTATTATTATGGATTGAGGCTTTTGTGTATGTGAATGTGTGGGGGGAATTGAATGTATTTATTGTGTGTTGTTATTGATCAATTGGTATATAGAAGTTGGGGATTGAATATACTTCTTGAGTATACATATTTTAGTTAGAGAAATGCTCATATGAAGGTTATAGTGTGGGAGTGTTGGAGTAGTCTTGGGGCAGTGAGCATGGGGAATTGGTTTTGGCCCTGATTTCGATCTCGCGTCGCGATGCGTATGGTCTGGCGTCGTGACGCCGAACATGCGAATGCTCTCTGTTTGGATCTGGAAATGAGGGCGTCGCGACGCTCGAGTAGCGAGTCACGAAGCAGAACTGGAAATGGCATCTACCTCGGTTCTGTCTTCATGGAAGTCGCGACACGCAACGTCCAGCGTCGCGGTGCGAAATAAAAATTTGCTCCATGTTTCAGTCCTGCCCAGTGGGCGTCGCAATGCGTATCGTTTAGAGTCGCGACGCGAGACTATTTTCCAAAAGATCAGTTTAGACATTTCAGATCCATGATATCATATCAGTGGGTACCCTAAGAATTTCATACCAACACATAACTTCACACTACATCCATGATTATAAATGGTTTCTTAGTTTAAACACACTAATCATACTAGAATACAGGAAAAAATCATCTTCCGCAGAAATCATTTCAGTCGCATCATGAATCAAAAGTAACCTAGTTACAGTCAAGGTTAAAAGTAATACAGGTTGATTGGTGAGTGGACACTTTTTCCTTAAGTTGATTTTCATTATATTATTTTTAATATCAGACTTACTTTTCCGCATTTAGGGCGTTAGCCGAGTTTACTTTCAGATATGATTTGATAAAGAATATTTTGAGAAATGATTTAGAAAAGTGATGATTACAGAAGCATGATTTTATGTTTTCAAGGCATAAGGGAAAAACTCACCTCAGTATGTAACTTGACTCAGATATGAAATTGACGGATTCAGATATCGTGTGAACACGTAGTTCAGGACTAGGGATGACAGATTCCCCTAGATCCTAGATTCAGAGTCTAGAGGTAGCATAGATCTGCACCCCGGCTCCAGATTTGTGACTTGGGGGACGACGATATGTAACGCCCCTAGACCCTAGTTTCAGGGACATGTAGTTGCATGCTTTGGGGGACGGCGATACGTAATGCCCCAATGTCATGGATTTGCACTCCTGGCTCTAGTTAGGCGTATGAGGGGACGTCAATACATAACGCCCCCATGCGTTAGGTTTTCAGCAGATATTCAGAAACAGTTTCTTAGAAACATATTTTCAGTATCAGATTTTCAAAGACAGCCTTACAGAAAAGATGATTTCAAGAAAGAGTTTTCATTAGAAACTGTTTTATGAGAGTTTCAGAATTTCAGTTCAGAAATAGTTTTCGGAAAAGATTTCCAAAAAGAAAATTGTTTCAAATAAGGAAAGAGATTTCAAAAGAGATGATTTGAGATAGATTTTATTTTAGAAGCATGGATCTTTCAAAGAAAAAACATTCGACTTCCTATTTTATTTTAACTGTCCACTCACTTATATCGTTCAAACGATCTAACCCCCCACTCTTAGTTTCTTTATTTTGCAGGTTTACTCGGAGGATGAGCTCGGGAGGACGGATACTGATAGAAGTCACTATGGTGTTCGGTCCACCAAGTCAAGTCAGAGATAGAGTTCAGCTCATTCAGAGTCAAAAAAAGTCATGTATCATTCATGTTGTATAGTAAATATTACATATGAAATGCATTAAAAGTGTTCATTGTCAGAGTTGTAATGTGTAGTGTAGTTGAGTACTTAGTATGAGAAGTAATATACATTTATGTTGTTGAGTTGGGCAATGGTCTCTTGCATGAGTTTATATATGAAATGAGATTAGCAGTTGTCAAAGAGTCTGAGGCTCAGGGGGATATGACGGCCTATTCCTTGCCGGTAGCATCTCCGGATTGGGGATGTTACATGATATTTTAGGCCTATTCATTGAATGATTTGTGTTTGCCTTTGTGGAGTCAAGCCTGAAATGAACTTCCAATTGATGAACCCTGAACTCAGACCCTGATGGAGGTCCTGCAATCGGATTCTGGCGATAGGTTCTAACGTCAGACTCTGATGGAGGTTATGACTTCAGACTCTGGTGGGGGGTTCTGCTGCCAAACTCTGATGACAAGTTCTGTGATAGATTCTTATGACCGATCCTAAAGGCTGGTTCTGATAGGAGATCATGTAGTCTTCTTCATCTGGCCACGTGTCCTTTCACCAGATACTTATTTTTTCCCCAAACAAAAATAATTGCAGATTTTTTAAGGAGAACATTCTCTATTTCAAGATTCAATACTCTATAAATACTATCATAGGTTTTTTCCCTTCCATTATCAAAGTGGGTGATAGTCAGAAAGATTTCTGCTCTAATTGACACTCACATGCTATGATACGTGCCGCGTGAATTAGAGTTTTAATTAGTATTTTTGTCAATCTGCACCCATAGTCTTTGTCTGGGCATATCAATAAATTCACAACGGTCCACTCCGGAGTCATTATGATACGAAATTTCTTTCGGAGTGGATCAATTAAGTTTAGGTTATCGATATGTATTAAGGTGTGAATGATTATGTGATAATCTTTACAGTATATAAGTTTCGATTCATCAATTTCCTGAGCATTCTGGGTAACATGTCGTGAAATGAACGTTCGATAACATTAAATTAGAATTGAGTGGACTCGTATCTCTAAATAAGAGAAACATGTACCACAACAAGAAATTGAAATCAAGTAGTAACGGTTGTATTATATAATATGACGGTATCTTTAGCTATCATTATCACTAATAATTTTTCACTAGTCACTAAAATGGATATTCCTTTCCGCCTGAAACATGTTTTTTTTTTTTTAAAAAAAAAAATTGTACATTACTATTAGCCCTAATCAATTTGATTTAGACTTTTAATATTTCTCTTATCTAAGGTTTTCATTTCATGTCATGTCATCATACAAAAAGTCATTATAAAAATTAAATTAAATAATGCTATAGTTTACCACCAATTTTAAACTGATTAAATAAGTTGCAGTTGGGTCCAGCTATCTCGCACCTGGTGCAAACTAAAAAAGTACCTTGTTGTTTCTCGAAAAATCTGTTGGATCCAGTTTTGGTTAGCAAATTTCGTAATAAAAATATATATAATAGAGTTGTAATGGGTCTTGAAGAATTGGAGCTGATTGGACGACATTTGGAAGAAATTCGATGAAGATTTCAGAGCTCAGCGTTAGTATCACGTTTGATGTGACGTTCGAACGAAAGCTTCCAGAGACCATATGTTCGACATTTCGTTTGAACTAAACTGACCAGAGACTCCGCGTTCGAGTTGCGTTTGACATGGTGTTTGAAAGGTTTTGCGGGAACATTCGTGTTCACCAAGCGTTCTTGTGGTGTTCGAATGTCCGTGCGAGATTTGATTATTTGGACGCATTTTTGAAGCTAGTTTTGGACAGGGAAAACCCTACATATAAAAAAAAAAAGACACATAGCAAGTTTACCTGTATTGGAAACATATTATGCAGAGCCCTAATATCTTTTATTTCCTCCCATTTGTGAAATCACCTTGAAGACTTAATTGATTCTTTTGTCTTCAATCTTTTGGTGAGATTATTATTTGATAAATCATCAACACAAAACACAACCCTTACCCAATACCCTAATCCTTCAGAGTTTTGAGGAGGTGATTGATAGTCGGAGTTCCAGTATCGTGAGTTCACAGATTGGATTCACTCAGAGACTTCAGAGGTTCTAAAGAAGACTGCTTGGTGCAGGCTCGATGAGTTCTTCGGGTTATTACAATCTAGAGATCTTATACCATCACTGTAAATTTTCTCTATTATAGTGGATTCGTGTGGTAGCCTATACTCGGAGTGGCTTTTTACTATATAAGAGTTTTCCTCTCCGTTAACAAATCTTTGTGTTGATTGTTTATTTACTTTCCGCTATTTAATTATTGTTTTGATTGATTTTATGGAAATTGATTAGACTTAGAGTGTTTGGACTTATCCCAATGAACTATGAGTCTGGGGAGACTCGTATAGATGTGTAGGTGTTTATATAGGATAAATATTGAACGAATCACCTAAGATTTCCTAATAGATGGTACACCAACGTCAATAAGAATCTTCTCGGGTCAAGTAAGCATAGTGGTCCTTTGACTTGAGATACCGTTGTAGATGTATGAGGTATCCTCCACACTTTGATGGCAGTCACGTCACCGATCTATTTAGATCAGATCTCCGCCTGTTCGTTGGGTGTGGACTGATCCTCAGGATATCCTGTGTGTATCAAGATAAGATCCGTCAGTTCTGTGTACAGAACATAGGTATTCAATGTGCAATTAGCAATCTGTTAAATTCATGGGCCCGTGGTACACTGTAGAAGTAAATTCTAAGTGTTGTTAAGAGATTGCTAATAGAATCGTCAACAGGATTATACCTATAGAGATTTGACGTTTTTATCTATATCTCTGAGATAATCCGAATACCTGTGACAGAGGGATTATACGTATGTGATGACCTCAACCTGTATAATTCAGCGAGTTTATCCGTGGTCGTCATAATTTACGGGTTGGTAGATTATGGACACGAAATTAGATTTCGTGATGGATATGTCTGAATCTAGAGAATCTAACTAATGAAGCATACTCGTATAGCACTAGGGCAACTATTATAAATCATATTGATTATTTATAAACCGTTTAACGGTTAAACGAAAAGATACATGTATAAGGGGTGATTCAGTCATTTCCAAATTAGTGGGTATTTTGATTAAATACTTGATTTTAATAAATACACATTAATTATTTGTCAAATAAAGTATTTGACACATATCATAAATATATGTATTTTGAATATTTAGTGTAAATATAATACATATATCTAGATATTTACATTTAGTAATTGTTTAATTATTTAATTGTTAAATAATTAAAATTATTAAATATAAATATCTAATGTTATGATTATGTTTCAAGGTGGATTAATTTGATTGGTTCACTTGTTAGAACTTATTTAATGTTGAAGTGTTCAAATTGAATAAGTAACTTTAGCTTTAATTTATTAATATAAAATTGAAACAACATGACTTTTTTACCCCTAGTGTATTCGGTTTAAGTATATAAGGGTTTCTTTTTCATTTGCTTCACATTCTAAGCTTTCAAAGAACACAAAAACATAAGAGACTTGAGAGGAAAATGGAAGAAACCAAGAAGAAAATGGAGAAATCTTGAAAATTAGTAAGTAATTTCAACTTTTCTTTAAAGGAAAAATGTTTCTTTTGTTGCCATTCTAGAGTTGCTTAGCCACTCATAAATGACCTAGAATTATTCTTGAGTTGTTTGGTGTGGTAAGGATTGGATTAAAATATTGAATTTGTTTAATTTGGTACAATTTGTCAATTTGTAGAAATTATAAAATTAGGGTTCATAACCCTTTCCAAATTTGGAGCTTTTCATATATATGTTGTAATTTGATGTATATATGATGTATATTAAATTTGGGATTGATTGAATTTGATCTTGAGATGTTTTGAACTAAAAAAGACCAAATTACAAATCTTGGAAAATTAAGGGATCTCTCGGCAATTTGGGAAAAATTATTTTCTTGAATTTCAATTTGTATTTTCATATATAAGATATGTATAAATCATTTTGGTAGTGATTTGGAATCACCTAATTATGTATTTGACAAATTAGGACTAAAATGATCAAAATGCAAAGTTTATGGGCATTTCCGTAATTATTGAAAAATCTGGAAATTTTTCAGATTTCTTTTTTAATGTATATTTGATGTACAAATCATTTTGGTTGTGATTGGAAATACCTAAGTTGTTTTGAACAACTTAGGACTAAAATGATTAAAATGGAAAGTTTTGGGGTTGTATGGTAATTTACTGAAATTATGATTTCTGGGTTAAAAATTTCTGTTTTTGAATATATTGAGTGATTAAAATAAATAAGTTTATTTTAATTACCCAAGAAAAATTAAGGAAATGGGAAAATTTGATTTTCCCGCATTCCGCTGCGTAACCCGGGTATTTTGCCCAAAACCCCAACAAAACCTTAGAGCAATTCGAATTTTCAATTGCTATCGGAGTCTGAATTCAATCATTGGCCCGTGATGAACACTAAAAAGTGTACATCTGTTAAAAGGATTAGTAATCATTTTACACTTATAGTTTCATTAATCCTCTTAATTTAGCATATTTGTGAAATAATAATTAAATTTATGTTATATATATTTTTATGGTGATTTTTATTTCTTATGTAGGTTAAATAATACTTTAGATGCATAACTAGATAATTGGATTTTGGATTTTGGATTTTGGAGGCCAGAAACTTAAAAGGGCGTTCTAATAATGCACAATTTCGGAAATTCCAATTTTACTTAATTTGCGTATTTTGGCAATAAATTTTTACTCCAAAATATCGGATTAAGGCGATTCCAGTTTCAAATGAAAGAAGACTCAAATATGTACAACTTTGCTCTTTACAAGATTTTATACTTCTGAGGTTTTCAAGGTCGAATTTCGTGAAGAAGTCAATGTGTGTTGCATGTAATTTTAATTATTAAAAAATAAAGTAAGAATATAAAAAAATATATAAAATAAAAGTAAAAAAATATAAAAATAAAAGTTGAAATGTCATATTCCACTTTAGGTGGATTGTGACAAATGTTTACAAAATGATCAATAAAATTAAAAAAAAAAAAAAAAAGTCAAAAAATGAAAAAGAAAAAATAATAAATTAGAAAAAGTTTATTGTTTGTCTTTGATTTAGGAAAGTTGTAATTAATAATTGAGAGATGACCATTTCTACTATAAATAGAGATTACCTATCATTATCTTGATGCTTCTTTCATTTTCTCTCTTGAAGAATTTCAAAGAAGTGTGTTGTGTGTTTTATTTTTCTTGTAATTTTTTTTCTTTCAGTAATAAAGTTATGCAAGTTTTTATACAAATCATAAGTAGCTAATTCCATTCTGCTGATGTAAAGGGTGAAACTCTAAATATGAGAATATAAATTAATCTTACTTATATTATAATTTATGAATTGTAATATGAAAACTAATATTTAATATTCTTTTATATTTGCGGGTATCTTGAATCTCTGTAGACAATCAAATATTGGTTGACACTGTTAGTACTTTACCCCATATTATATGAGAGAGTAATTTAAATCTAAATTAATTATTGACAAACTTTGTTACCTTCTTTATGGTTGGTTTTATTTATTTGGCATAATTGAGTACCTAACTGAACTTGTTATAGACAAATGTTAACATCGTCTTTATAATTGGTTTTATATATGTTGGCATAATTAATTCATGAAGTAATAATAATGACAATTTATTTATTATAAAAAGTAATATTTCTCTTTATTTAAAATATCAAGAATGGATCTCCTAGCCCCATTATTTTAATTTCTTGTTGTAGTTCAATTTAAAATTGTTCATCACTTCAAATAATTCAGTTTTTTTGTCACTTGAATTATTATTTTAGTTGACCAAATCTATTCCATGTGGATCAACCCCGGACTTACCGGGTCATTTTATTACTTCGACACTCTTATACTTGGGAGTAAAGAACCATTATGTGAGTGTTATTGTTTTCATTTTTTGTTATTTATTTACTATTGTTTTCATTTTTTGTTATTTATTTACTTCGACACTCTTATATTAAAAAATGTACATTTATTAAAAGGATTAGTAATCATTTTACACTTATAGTTTCATTAATCCTCTTAATTTAGCACATTTGTGAATTAATAAATAAATTTATGTTTTATATATTTTTATTTTTATTTCTTATGTAGGTGAAATAATACTTTGGATGCATAATAAGAAAAATAGACGTGACATTTGGATTTTGGAGGCCGGAAACTTAAAAGGGAGTTCTAATAGTGTACAATTTCGGAAATTCCAACTTTACGTAATTTTCATATTTTGGTCGTAATCTTTTACTCCGATATCGAATTAAGACGATTTTAATTCGAAATGAAAGAAGACTCAAATATCTACAACTTTGCTCTTACAAGATTTTCTAGTTCCGAGTTTTCAAAGTTGAAATTGGTGAAGAAATTAATGTATGTTGCATGTAATTTTAATTATTAGAAAATAAAGTAAATAAATAAATAAGTTGAAATGTTATAATCCACTGTAGGTAGATTGTGACAAATATTTACAAAATGATCAACAAAAATAAAAATCAAAAATCAAAAAAGGAAAAATAAATTAGTAAAATAGTAAAAGTTCATTGTTTGTATTTCATTTGGAAATATATAATTAATAATTGAGAGATGGGCACTTCTACCATAAATAGAGGTGCTCACCTCTCATTTTCTTGACGTTTCTTTCATTTTCTCTCTTGAAGAATTTAAAAGAAGTGTTTTATATGTTTTATTTTTCTAGTAATCTTTTTTTCTTTCAGTAATAAAATTATGCATGTTTTTATTCAATTCATGAGTAGCTAAATCCATTCTACTGGGGTAAAGGGTGAAACTCTAAATATGAAAATATAAATTAATCTTACTTATATTATAATATATGAATTGTAATCTGAAGATTAATATTTAATATTCTTTTATATTTGTTGGTGTCTTGATTCTCTGTAGACAATCAAATCTTGGTTGACACTGTTAATATTTTACCTCATATTATATGAGAGAGTAATTTAAATCTGGATGAATTATTGACAAACTTTATTACCATCTTTATAACTAGATTTATTTATTTGGCATAATTTAGTACATAACTCGACTTGTTATAGACAAATGTTATCACCACTTTTATGACTAATTTTTTTATGACATAATTAATTCCTGAAGTAAATTAACTGGGTAATAATGAAAATTTATTTATTATAAAAAGTACGATTTCTCCATATTTGAAATATCAAGAGTGGATCCTCTAACCCCCAATATTTTAATTTATTGTTGTAGATCAATTTAAAATTGTCAATCACTTCAAATAATTCAATTTTTTTGTCACTTGAATTATTATTTTAGTTTACTAAATCTATTCCCTGTGGATCGACCCCAGACTTACCAAGTTACTTTATTACTTCGACACTCTTATACTTGGGAGTAAAGACCCACTTTGTGAGTATGTCGACCCGTTAATTATGGAAATAAGTCAACCATTATATTGTCTCATATCCTTTGATGGGACTGAGTACCCTCATTGGAAGGTTCGCATGAGAGCGTTCTTCAAATCCCTAGAAGAAATGGTGTGGATGTCATTAGAATATGTTGGGGCAAATATGGAACCCCTAGGATCGGATCGGTACCCTGCACAGCGAAAGTGGATCTAACCCATTGATATCAAGCATGGGTGTAATTTTAAATAATTTAATGAAATACTATATTTCATTACAAATGTATAGGAAAAACACCGAGGCTGAATCGGAGTTTGGAAGCTCCAGAACGAGAGGAAACAAGTTTGAGTACGCGCAGTGCACGACGTTCGCGCTATAGTGAGCGCTATAGTGCGCCCGCGTGCGCTGTGCGCGCACTGCTCACTGAACATTCAATTTTTTTTTGTTTCCAAAATTTGTTTCTTCAGCCTTCAGCTATCTGGA